>BHFT01038676.1:0-28443 GCA_004320025.1 Laticauda laticaudata
TCCTGTGTTGGAGGCTTTCAGTGCAGCTTGGCTTCATGTGAAAGGACGGCTGCTATCCATTAGGAAGCCAGGTTTCCTAATGGATAGCAGCCGTCCTTTTACATGAAGCCAAGCTACAGTGAAAGCTGCATGATTTTATTGGGAATTATGTCCACTGAAGAGGGACATCTTCATCTTCTGATCAATTGAGTGTAATTCTTGGAATCATGACTATGTCATTTTCAACATGTTTATCTTTGGTACTTGATTCTTGTGGAATTATTCTACAAGAATCCACATTCCATTGCAAAGCCTTCAAAAATCCAAGTTTCTCATGAAAATGGTGGCATATCCTATCATCTGTCTGGTGGCATTGTATCAACCAAGTTCCAAAAAAACTATTCTTATAGTGACCTACATATACTTTCCAGGCACCTCACTGCTTATGAAGTACTTACTCTGAATAACAAATCTGAAACTGAAATACTCTAAGGAGTTTTGAATAAAATTTTGTTTCAATGAAAAAAATTAACAGGTAAATGTGTAAAAGTAGCCATCTTATATATTGACAATATGGAATGAATAATCTTAATTGTGCTATAATATTAGTAATCTCATCTTTTTGGTTAAGGATGAATAAATTACTGGCATTTATTATGTAAATTACCAAATTACATTTGCAAAAATGGGTCAAGTTATAGATGTAAATGAGGCCTAAAATGTCTCATTAGGTTTTGAATTGTTTTTTTTGTTTTGTTTTGTTTCCTAAGCATTATAAATCTTGTAAGCTTTTGAGGTAATTTTCCAGCTTCACTAATTTAGTACAGTTTTCCTCCCAATAATAAATGAACCAAAGGCTTTTCAACTCTAATTTGATCTCAACAAATAATTCAAAAGTTGAATAAAAGCACAAAAGGAAAAAATAGGAAAAAATCCTGCCTTCTTATTCATTTTTGAATGAGTAGAAAGTACTTATCATTCCTCCTTTCTCCTCATCTACATCGATAGATAAAATCTTCAGTCACATGAAGAGGGAACCAGAAATATGTATTAGTATAGTTCTGCATCTTAGTTTGAACTATACTATCATACTGAACTATATCAGACATGATATTCATTCATTTGGTCTTGTATTTTGTTAGAGTATATTCATGAACTAGAATAGAGCTTAGAAACAAGGTCAGCCAATGAGAGCTGAATTGAAGGCTGAAATTTAAAGAGATAATCTGAGCATGCTTTATCTCTGTTCTGTGCTTAGCTCTAAAATGAACGAGAAACTAATTTCCTTGCTTGTCTGCTGAAGTTGAATTACTGCTCTGCTCTGAACTTGTAACATGTCTGCTTCTGTTTGAGTTCGCTCCATGTTGGAGAAATCTACAACTGGTATTGTAAAATTTACTGACATTGTATTTATAAAGAAATTAAATGAAGCTTCAATCATCTGTGTTTACTTTTCTGATGCTGAATTTATGCTGCAATACTCTGAACATATTTTCAGTTAAAAATCCCTCCAACGTTCTTCTACCATTTATTTTAATATTATTTGAATGGCACAAGGAAATAAATAAACTCAGTCACGGATGCCTTAATAGATATATGCAAATATTACCATAGCTTAGTGGTGCCAGATACAATACATTAGCTTATATTGTTTGTGTTGAAGAACCTAGCAGCTTGCCATGCATCAGATAAAAAGAGAACAGAAATATTTTATTAATTGCCAGAGCAATGAAAAAATATTATTGGAAAAATTGAAAAACTGAAAGGCTATGTGTAAAAAGCCAGGATATTTCACTTTCCTTCAGACCAAGATTTCAAACCAGACTGAATATTTCAGATTCATTTTGAGGAGTTCTTACAACTGTCCCAGAATGTCCATGTTATATTTGGATAGAATTAGGAACCTGCAGCAGTTGATAGTCAAAATTTCTAATTTGCCGGGACACGAATAAGTAGAACACCATTCTGTTTGAATGTGAATGTGACAGGGATAATGAGATTTGGCATGACATTAGATATATTTTAGTTATACGGAGTGCTTAATTATAATAGTTATTTATAACATCTAACAAGTTGTTTGTTTTACATAATCTGTAATATTCATAGGGAAAAAGCTGTTAATATTTTCATTTTTGGGTTGGAAAATAAAAACAGAAGTTAATAATCTTTGTTACTACTTGTGGTAGGAGAAAGCTTCTAAAACACTATCAAAACATGAAACTATATTAGCAAGCTAATTAAATCTATCTAAATGTATTGTGCTACATACCATTTATAAATCACTGCAGAAGCTCTTTGTTTAACAATTTAAAGAGGAAGCACTAGAGCAAGAATAAAATTCAAATGGTTCCAGTTAATTTGCATTACAATGGGATTTTATATACATTTATTAAATGATACTATCCATGCATAAACAATTGGAGGATTTTTAAAAGAATGATGCTTGACAACAATACTTCATCATATCAATTACAGGAAGTTTATATTATTTATGATAAAACCCAGAAATGTATTTATTTATATTATTTCTAAATACTAAGAAAATAAATCTAATATATCTTCTAAAATATGATATTATACTAAGGTTTATGTTGCTAAATTTTTGCTATGGCAGTTTCTAAAAAGTATTGTGAAATGTATGGCTTTTCCGTGCTTATAACTAGAGATAACATATTGATTTCATTTTGATGTTTAATAAATCATGGCTTATGACAGTAATGAGCTGCAGTTCAACTTTGGCTTTGTCTGTAGATATCAAACAATGTATTTGTCCAGGTAAGCAAGCAAGCATACAAATAAATGTACGGTGTACTATAGATTAGGAAGTGTAGGTTTTATTGGGTTACTTCAAAATTTAACAGGCAAATTTTATATAACTTATTGGATTTCAATGAAATGTATTCATCAAAATTGATTTTATATGAAAAAAATGATTTTATACATTTGAAGTTTATTTTCATCAGAGGTTTTGCATTCTCTACCATTAAATATTTTTAGTGGCAATCAAAATGATGCTATTACTACTGCAAGCAGAAACATAATACAAACATATAATATGAAAATATAAATGAATTAGAAAAAGGTTAAGAGAATTTTACTTATTAAATGAAACTATTTCATCACGGATATCATTTTGATACTATTTATAATTTATGATTGTGAATTAGTTGAAATTGATGTATCATGACAAATCTACTTCGTATAAACTAAACATTTAAAAGACAGGCAACATCAGTATCAGAAACCAATTTGTTTTAAGTTATAAGGATAAATAGCTATTACCACAAATGGTTTATGCATATGGTCCCAAAGCAAAGATAGAAGAGTAATACGGAGAAGAAATGAAAGTTGAAAATCACAACCTGAAGATTTAAAAAAAAATAGTAAGAGAAGTCACATAAATAGTCATTAAAAACACAGAAAAAGAATAAGGAATCAAAACACCACAGCAAATTTAAAGTATCTTATCCATTTCTAATTGTTTTAAACATAGAGCAATTTTTAAAAATTCATGCATTGCAAAAGTAGAATTAGTAATTTAGAATTCCTGATGGGTAACAGGTTGAGAAAGACATTCTAAAATATTCAGTTGCCTAAAAGATTGAGTAAGAATCCCAACCTAAGGAAGGGAGGGGGAAAGAATATATTGTGAAATGGGATAGAGTAAGAACTCTCCAATTTTTTTCCATTTGTTATTTTATAGGACTTTATTTGGTTTTGTAAATTATATTGACTATTTCAGAGATTATTATATAAATTTTCGTGTCTTCACTTCCATATGGCAGAAAAACATAACATTATAGCTCCTGTCACACTGAACCAACGGATGCAAAGAGGATGTAAAATGGACAAAAAAGCTTGCCATCCGTTGGTTAAGTACTCGCGCCTCCGTTTTGCTTCCTCTCTATCCGTCCAGCATTCGTTTATTGATGTTTCATCCGCTCAGAAAAGTTTTGAGCTGCTCAAAACTTTTGCGCGAAAATGTATCAATTTGTCCGTTCTGCATCGCGCTACACATCCGTTCTGCATCCGTTACCGCATTCTGCTATATCTGCTAGGCATCCGTTCCGCATACCGCGCAACTTTGCTATGCCGCAATTGGACGCAGGATGAACGGACAGACGCAGAACGGATGCAGAACGGATGCAGACGGATGCGAACAGATGCAGAACGGATCAGGCACGGAAACCAAAGCGTTTCAAAACGGAAAAAAATGTCGCATAGGGACCTATCTTGGATATTAAGGATGTCTAGAGGATGCTAGAGGATGGCCTAGAGGATGCCTAGAGGATGCAAAGGGACACTATACTGCCTTAAAAAAGGGTGGAGCAACCGTCGCATCTCACTTTCAGACCAGCAGCCCAGCTGTGCAGACCTCTGCAGCCTTCATCTGCTCTGCTCTTCCACAGCATCCAATCATGTCAACGTGGGATTGTAACACAGTCCTTTTGGCAGCCACCATCCTTCTGCAAAACAGTGCGAAGCCAATCTACAGGCTCTGTGTAACTCTATTACGGGACGAAAAAGAGGCGGCCAAGAAGCGTCTAGGTACGAAGATTGGATCACCAGAAGAGCAGAGTAGGAACTGTACAATCAAGCTTATGGTGGAGCTCAGGCAACGAAGACACTTCGACATTTCCAGAAACTTCATGAGGATGCCTCCAGCCATGTTGACGAAGTTGTGCAGCGGCTGACACCCAGGTGTGGACAAGGCAACACCAGCTTCTGGCCCAGCCTGGAACCTGGGTCAAGGTGGAACTTCACTCTGGCGGCCACCTGGACTCAGGGACCACCTACAGGAGCATGCAGTATGGCTGGAGGGTGCCACATAACACCATCAGCATGTGTGGTCAGAGAAAGTGGTGTAGGCCATCATCGAAGAATACCTGGAGGAGCGCCTCCAGTGCCCCTCACTGAAGACCAGGATGGAGAAAAGTTGCAAGCAGCAGTGGTATGCAGAGGTGAAACTTCCCCACACTGTTGGAGCCATAGGATGGGCAAAGGCACAATGGTCTGGCAAAGCACCACCCAAGTCGGGCTGGTCACTTCATTTCAAACTACAAGGGCTTCTTCAGCATCGTCGATGCTGACTACAGTTGCATGTACATTCGATGCTTCAGGCAACGGGCTTCATGTTCAGCATGCCAGGTATAGCAACGCCAGTGACCTCAGGAGGGGCTTCCCAGATCCAGGACCCCTGTTCATGTGCCCTACCTTCATCGTGGGGATGACGCCTTTCTCCCTCCACAACCTACCTCATGAAGCCCTACACTTCCAGACTCCTCAGCCGTGAAAGAGAGGATCTTCAACTACAGGGCTGTCCAGGGCAAGGCGGGTGGTTGGGACGCCTTTGGCATCCTGGCAAACAGGTCCGGTTTACTTCTCACCACCATGCCAGCATCGCCCAGAGACCGTGAGGAAGGATTGTGAAGCTTGCTGCTCCTGCACAATCTCATGCGCACCCGCTACCCAGTCTTGGCAGAATAGGCTCGTGGACCTCCAGCAAGCATATGGGGACATGGAGCTTTGGGAATGGAGGCAAGGGCAAAACCTGATAGACACTGAGGATGTGGCAAGGCCCCAACAGAGCCTACGTGAAGTTGAAGAAGCACGCAACCTCCTGAAACACTGTGGCAACTCCCAGCTGGAGCAGTGGACTGGCAACACAGTATAATAGAATGATTATGGGTGCTTCTTTAGCCTGTCTCATCACAGGATGAGAATTGGGCCATGTATGTGGGTGGCCTACAATGACAGGGCGTTTAATAAAGAGTTGTGTTTGTGTTGACATGTGTGGGATGAATTGATTACATTGTTATTGATAAAAAAGGGCATAGGTATGGCACCTGGAGGGTTGGACGCATACAGTTCCACTATGCTCACTGGGGTTTAACTATCCCACAGCTCATTACCCACCCAAAGGTATCCCTGCCCATGCCCACTGCTATCTTAACCATTCCACAGCATGCAAAGGCTAAAACCAATTCTAAAAGTTTCCACACCAGGCTTTATTAAAAAAAAGAAATGAAGCAAGTGTTGTGAATCAAAAGATAAACTTTATTGAACAACAAGCTGTGAAAGAAAAAGGCCCAAGTCAAGTGTTCCAAATAAAGTCCACACCCAGTCTCTGGCAGTCTTCACGGGTCATCAAGGATGTACCCAGTTCTCAAGTGGCGAACAGGGTCCAGGTGCTGTGGAGTGGTTGCCTGCTGCAGTGCTGGTCTGAAGCCCCCACTGGGGTGCCTGGCCCAGAGGACAATAGGTGACGGTGTGTTGAGAAGCTCTCGATAAGCTGGCTCAGACCCGTGATGCTGAGAGGTCTTCTCCATGCCATGGGTGTCAGCCCCAGTTACTTGATGAGAGATGTACTGAAGCCGGGTTGCTTGTGGGCGTGGAGGAAGGGGGAGTAGTTAGTGGGGCTGTCTGGTCTGCAGCTTGGGTGAGGACTGGCGTGGTGGCATTGCTGTCATTGTGGCATCATTTGGCGTGGGTGGCATCGTGGCATCAGGGAAACCAGGGCAACGGTTGTCGCCCGATGCTCTTTGCCTGGAATGGGAAGGGCTTGCTGCCTGTTCTGCTGGACCTCCTGGTAGCCGTAGCCCTTGGTTAGGTGAGGGGCTGTGGGAAGCCTTGGAATGGAGAGGTGACATCAACTCTGGGGTGAGGAGCAGACCTGGGCTGGGTGGAGGCAGGTTCCTCTGGATCTGGAGGGTTGTGAAGCAGTTCGGTGATCCGGTCCTTCCACCACCTGGTACTGGGCTTCCTCCATGTTCCTGAGGGTCCTGGTTGACGATAGGTGAGGAAGGGCTTGCGGTTTGGGAGGCATGAGGAGTCGGTGCTGAACAGCTGAGAGAGATCTAAATGGTGGCGGATGGTGTCCCTGATTCCAGCGGTACAGTTTGTGGCTCTAGCCCCTCCTGCTGTTCTGGCTCTTCCTGCCTTTCTGTGGAGGTGGAGCTGGGGGGGTGATGCGGGACGGGCTTGGTGGTACGCGCCATCTCCTTTCTCCGCACCGCACCAGGGCTCCTCACACGCTCCACACGGTTACAACACCAGTCTGCGGGTTCTCCGCCGTGGCACGCTCCACAGAAATCTGCCTGGAGACAGGAACTGACTCTCGGCCGGAAGAGGAATGGCTCTCAGCAGGTTGCCGGAGAGAGAGGGTTGTGAGAGGGCTCCTGGTGTCCTTGGTGGCGGATATTACCCTCCTGGAAGCTGCACCTGGCCATGACGTAGGTCTCTCTTGTCCGCAGCTTAACCGTGGCCTGGCCAGATTTCTTCAGGTGCAGCTTCCTGTATCAGGTGTGCATATGTTTTCCACCAGCCGAGGGAGCAACCTTCCGAAGGTGTAAAACCCCATACTTCTCCACCCTCTCTCTCCAAGCAGCCTGCTTCCTTTTGGTGTCCCTGTATAGCCGGTGTCCCTTCGCCACAGATAGTCATTCTCTCTCAGCCACTCCAGCACCTCATCCTCGTGTTCCTCCTCAATGAAGTATTGCCTCCTCTCCCGTCCCCGCATACGCCTCTTCCTCCTTTGGAAGGACCAGATGGGCCCTCATCAGAGGGCTCCAGGTGGTAGGGGCTGCTCCTCCACACCACCACCAGCAGCAGCACCAGCAGGATCATCATCATTAATCATCTCATCATCACCAGCAGGATCATAATCATCATCTCATCATCAGCAGCAGCAGGATCATCATCATCATCCTCAGTAGCAGGACAGCAGCAGCAACAGCATCAGCACACCAGCAGAATCAGCAGCAGCAGCAGCAGCAGCAGCAGCACCAGCACCTGCAGGACCAGAAGCAACAAGCAGAACCAGGAGAACGAGCAGGACGAGTAAGACCAGGAGCACGAGCAGTACGAGCATACGAGCAAGTCCAGGAGCTTGAGCAGGATGAGCAGGACCAGCAGAACCAGCAGGACCAGGAGCAGGTTCAGCAAGAGTACGCTAGCAGCAGAAGCACCACCGCCAGGAGCAGCTTCAGCAGAAGCTCCAGCACCAGAAGAGCGAGCCCGAGCAGCAAAGCCCCAGCAGAAGCAGAGTCAGGGACAGGGGGTGGGAGGGTTGGCCCTGTCCCTCTTGGCAGGGATGGCGGCAGGTTGCTGAGGCTTTCACTTCTTCCCATGATTGTGGGTTGCTGGCTGGCAGGGAGGCTGCAGGGATGCTGGCAGGCACCAAGGCTGGCAAGAAGGCTGGCAAAAGCATGCAGAAGCCTGGCAGGAAGCCTGGCAGGAAGCCTGGCAGGAAGCCTGCAGGCAAGGCAGGCAGGCAGGCAGGCACCAAGGCTGGCAGGCAGACTGGCTGGAAGGGAGGCTGGCAGCAAGGCAGGGCAGGCAAGGACTCGATGTATCCGGCAGCAGGTCTTTCCTCCGAATGCTGGCCACGTGCGAGCTGCTTCCCTTTATATCCGCGTGGCTTACGCAATGCATCCTCCCCGCATGTGCAATTAACGCTCGACATCTGTTAGGCTTCCGCTGTGCATCCGCTAGGCTTCCGCTCTGCATCTGCTTCATCCGCTTCATCCGTTTCCGCGTCCACTCTGCAATCTGCTCTTTCCGTTCCGCGTCCGCTTTGCTGAGGCCCCCCGGAAGCCTAGCGATGCGCCATCCGCTCTCATCGCTTCCATCGCGCTGGCTTCCGTTCCCGCATCCGCTTTCCATCCCCCTGCGTCCTCCCCCCGTCCGTGTTATCCGCTCCGGTTATGCACATTTGCCCTTTTGACTTTTGAGAGCGGATAACAACGGATGGAACATTTTGCTCGTCCGTTGTGTCCGTTTTGCATCCATTGGGCAGTGTGGCAGGGCCTTAAGGTCTTGAAAAGTATACATTTGCAAAAAGTTAGTTTGGTAGTTTGAGCCACAAACTGATAATTATCACCTGTTTCATTTATTTAAATACTTGTCAAATATGTTTCATACAATTTTTATTTTACCTTTAAATTGAATATGAACATATACAGTATTTATTTTTATTTATTTAAATTATTTAATTTATTTACATATAAAACATACTGTAGATTTAAAAAAACACTAAATATAATGAATTCCTACTGATTATAGTATTATTATTAGTTCTCTGAGGCACTATTTACACATTTATTTTTGTTTGTACTCTTCGCAATCATATTTAACTGAGAAAATTACCCACGCTGATAGAAAGCAATGTCATGATGAATGAAGGCAACAAAGGCTTCCTATTTATATAAATGACTGCAACCTACCAGGGAGTATAATGTCTAGGACATCCATGTAAAAGGGCATTGTAGTACTTCAGAATGATTCATCAAAGGAAGCTTTAGATTTTGTGAAAATATAAATGTTGCATTTTTGTACAGGTCCATCTTTGGCATGGTTGGTTTAAAGTGTTGCAGACCTATCTACTTTTGTATTTAGTGCCTTCCTAAAAATATTTGGAAATTGAATCTCAAGACTTGCAAAACTCCAATATATAAAAAATTTTTTTGACTCCACAGTAATATTACTGTATTCAAATGATACAGTATCAAATGATATCAAATGAAGCATTTGTATAACAATATAAACCAATACAAATTAAGAGAGAAATATTACTTTCAAATAGGCTGAAGTCCAGGGATAAAACATTATCATTGTTTTTTAGATTGTTGCAGTAAATACCCATAATTTAGTGACACAAACTTGAGAAATATATGTAAATCTTATAAATGCATGATTCATACGTTCTGCATAACTATTTTGTAATTTCATATGTAACTAATTAATTAACCACTAATTATTACTTTCAACCCTTGATGAGAAAATGTTTCTTCCTTCCAGTATATAGCTTTCAGAAACAGCAGAATGAATAGTAATTAGAACCATATGCTGAGAGTGAACAAGGTGTAAGTTAAATCAATTCTGCCTTTTCTCCTAATCTACACCTGTTTAATTATTATCATAAGAAGTGCAAAATATTATTACATTTAAGCATATGTTTTATTCTAGCCCATGAAAATTAGACATGCATATTTATCTTTTGGTCTGCCATCCATAGATGAATCCAATTCCTAAGATAACAGTAAGGAGCCAGTAATTGTCATGGCACACAGCCATTGTGGAAATAGTTATTAAGACACAGTGAGAAATGGGGAAGGACAAGAAAAGGACATAAATGATGTAAAGCTAATTGCTCTAAAGTTGTTTTAACATGACCAAAAAACAATTTTAACAATGAGAAAGAAGAACAGCAAAGGACTTGCAACGTGGATTTACATGCCATCTTAATTGCCGTAATTAGGAAATTTTGGTCAGACAGAAGCATCACTGATAGCTTTGATGGCATTCTGGTTTCTGGTTTACAAGTGTTTCATAAGAAAATTATCTTACAAAAACTATTGTTGCTAAAGATACTTGCTTATGGGAACACAAATGCACACCTAGAGAAGAAGCAAGGAAACAAGTAGATGTGCTTTAACTGATACCAGCTGAATTTGAAAGATTTAATGGCTTCTTCAAATTTTTAAGAAAAACCTTAATGTATCGATATTCTTAAGGGAACACTAAAATAAAATAAATGTTATATATTATATATGGAATAGCACCTTTCCCAATCCCTAAGAATAGGAAGAAGCAAGTATAATGAAATAGTGATAGACATGAGGAGAAAGTAGTTTCATTGTAGGGAAGAAAAAACACTTGAAGTTATATATTGCTAAAAGTGCTGTTTGTCCAAAATGTAGCTGCGTAAGGTGTATGAAAATATGTCAACATCCCAAAGACATGAAAGTTATTTATATAAAGAGAATATCGCTTAATCTCAAAACCATCTTCCTTCCTTTGTTTTGCAAAGATCAATGATAAAATATTATAGTAATATTAGGAAAACCTACATTTATGGTGACCAAAAAAATCTAAAAGTAGTCAGACTGTGCAATTGAAGTATCCTCTTAGTGTGCCCTATATGTGACTCATATCTTGACTGAAATGCTCCTGGTATATGTACCAATTTTTAATCAGATGTGGTCTATTTTTTATTTGGTATTTATTAACCATTTCTTACATTAATATTTTTTATTTTCTCCAAGTAACAGTTTTTTGGTCCCTCAATTTACTTCAAACAATTCAGTAAAATGGTTTGGATAACCATGACTGGCTCCTAGCCTTCTGTCCTAGGCTTTGTCAAACATACTGAAACACAAACTTGTTTCAAAAGCAAAACCTATTTTAATGCAATGCTGGGAATTACTTTCATTTCCAGCCAGAACTTATGATACAACAGTTCCCCAAGATAAGCCACACTTTCAGTGCTGGGGAATGCTTCCAAAAACAGAAGCCTTCTCAATTAATTGTAGCAGAACCCAAAGTCCAAACAGAACCAAAGTATCAGAAAAAAACAACCAGAGTACACAGAGTTTCAAGAAGGATTCAGAATCAAATTAAACTGCTTTGCGTCCTGCAAAGCTTTCGTCATTGAGGTCTGATTTTTATCCCTTATGCAAGGGGCAATCTTCTCCCAGCCTTTCGAGTCACCCCTTCTGCTTCAGCTGCTCTTGCCTTCTAGCAGCTCTGTGCACATGTGCACTGGAAACAGGCACCCCTGGGTCCTTTGCTTCACTGCTGCCAGACTCCGAAGGCCCGAAGGCAGCACCCAACTCCCAGATGGTCCTGGCCCCATCCTTGCATCAGACTGTCCAAGTCCTCTCCAGACTCTCTCACTGGTTCCCTTTCTTCCTCACAGTCCGACTCTGCTATGCACTGGCTGCCGGAGAACCACAACATAGCCACCCACTGAGTTTCCAAATAACAAACCTGTGTATAGCAATTAAAGAACCTATGATAGTCATTAAAAATTAAAATTAAACTGCTATTAATTTATTAATATTTGTTAATATTAAAAACTAAAACATCAAGATACTTCATGAAAAAATAGAATTGTAATTTATAAAATTACCTTCCTTGGCTTTTTTAACTTCCTTTGAATATTTTACCTGTTATAAAAATATTTAAAAGTAACATTTCTGCATTTTTATTATGTGTCATCAAGTTGGTATTAACTCTAGTGACCATATACATTGAATTTCTGTGCCCAGTCTGATAGGCCAATATTATCAGCAATTAAAAAAAACATTGCAAATATAAATTTACATATAATACAAGAAACTTGGAAAAATGTATTTGAGTATATTGCAATTTAATGGTCTCAGGTATTAATAAATGTAAGTTTTTTTTATAATTTAAAAACAAGATTAATTGAACCAAAAAGCTTTGTCAGATTTACTGGATTGCGCAATGGATGTTCAAATAAAATGCCTTCTTATAATGGATATGCAATAAGTGAGTGTACTTGTCCCTGATTATACATTACTACTGTGCTCGCTTAGGTCTAGATAGATAGATAGAGAGTTAAACTTTAAATATGTCCATGCGCTACTAAGTTTATTTCTCCAAACTGTCCATTTAAAAACAACTGTAGATATATTGTACTTGGTTATTGAAAAAAGACAATTTTGCATTTTTGTCAAGATATGTGCATGGCAGATTCCAAAGACTGGCTTAATCAATTCTCAACCATTGTATTATCAATCAACAGAAGGGAAAGGTAGGTAAATTTATATTTTTACAGGATACTGTAAAATCTCCAGTCAGAGGTGGTACTTGCTGGTTCTACTACTCAAAATTTCTGCTACTGCTTCTCCAGAATTGGTCAGAACCTGCTGAATACCACCTCTGATATTGCTTCTCCCTTTTTAATATAGTATATTAAAATGTTAACTAGAATACAGATTAATGTGAACTAATTAAGGCAAATAGGCTTATAAATTAGCATGTTTCAATCTTATAATTCAAGAATTTTGAAGAACAAAGTCAGCGGATCATTTTGCCATAAATTTAATCTGCTTAAATAAGCAAAGCTTGGCTTTCTTGATTCAGCTTCTGAATAGCAAACCTAATGGCATCCAAAGCACATAAAATATTTTTCTTCAAATTGAACACTTCTTCCTCTCACTTTCATGTTCAATGACCTTGTGGGTGGTTCAAGAATTCATAATAGTGGAAAGGACTGCCTCACAGTTTGGATCCTCGAGACCAGGAGTGTCAAACTCATGTCATCATGGTCATGTCATGTGATGTATCAGGATGTTTTTCCCTTTGCTAAACCATGCATGGGCATGACCAGTGTGTGATGCATCCGGCCAGTGGACAGGAAACAGCCCTGCTCTATTCATTGTAAGTTTGTAGGGGTACATTCTATAAGAAATATTGTACCTACATTTTTTTCAATTGTAAAATTAATATTGTCTTCCTCAATAAATGAGAATATGACAGAATAGATAAAAACTTTGACTACTTAATCTTCTTTTGGGGATCTGGAACAAAAATGTTTTGCTCAGAATCTTTTATTTCCCCGGTGCAGCTGTTAGTAGAAATTTCCTAAACTACTGCTGCTATTGCTTCATTTTTTAAGTTATAGGAAAATTTTAATTATTTTATTTAATTGCTAAGGTTAATTTAAGCAGTCAGTTCAGCTAAAATATAATTTGAAATATAGGAAGTCCTGTTGTTAAAAATGTCATTGAAACTTTTCACATAAATACATTATAATATAGACTTCAATGATTTCAAATAGATTTAGCCATTCCAAGATCATATTTTCAATATGACATGATGCATAGTATTTCTGAAGCTTCTTTTAAAAAGACATTGCCTGAGGAAGTAAAATTGAGTCACTTTACACATAGGTATACTATTTTATGATTGTCAGGTGAAAACTTTTCAGGATTAATGCTTTATAATTCTCACTTGGCTGATGCTTAAAGCTTCAAAGTGTAGTAGAACATTTCAAATTTTTCATGGCCCATGAGAAAAACCCTTTTTCTTTTATTGAAAGTAGCTGTCATTTTGGGACCTTGCATTTATACAATTATTACAGATTTTATGAGAATTAAAAGTATGTAACAAGGTATAAGAGTTCCTATGGCAAATATGGACTCTTCATGCAGTACCAAAATCAATGAAATTTTTAGTTACATGACTTTTTTCCTATATATAGTTCATATGATTTGAAAAGACAAACAAGGTGAAGTATGCTAATTATTCTAGAAAACTATTGTTAAGGAATACTGAATACAGAATATATATTTCAATATTCCTTAATAAACATAAATAAAAAATAAACATTTCACATTGTCTTTTCAAATCATATGAACGAAAATGAGCATTTTGCAACACATTTAATTTTGATCTTACAGTGGTAAACCATGAATGTAGACTTTATTTAAGCAAAAATAAAATGTTTGTTTTTTTCCTCCCAATTACCTATTACTTCAAGAGAAGTATTAGCACCATTTTGAATTTGTATCAAGCTGGCCCCCTTTGGCAACTAAAACAGCTCTTTGAACCACAGAACAGATGTAATGAAAATTGGTTCCATTAAATGCAGCTGGCAAATTACAAACTGAGAAATTAATGCACCATACGGTGACTCTAAAAGTCCAGAATGACTCAAGGTGTGGTTGCAAGATGTAAGTGTTTCTTTTCCCTTCAGTACAAACAGTTCAATGTTACTACTATATTCTATTCAGAAACTCCATTTAATAATGAAATAAAATTCTAATATTTGACCAGTATAATCTAAATATACTGTTTTTCCACAAAACAAGTGCTGTTGTGGCTGGTAAAAAAACCTGATCAATGGGGAAAATTACAGCATTATCACCTGATACACTTCTTAAATACTCAATTTCAGCTGCATTCAACTTATATATATATATATTTCCTGACAGTCAACTTTCACTCCCATGTAATAAATTGGACAGCAGCCATTCATATAATACAGCTACTTCTTTTAACATACATCAGTTTCTCAAAACAGACTACATAATAGTCATTACCTGTAGCATTTTTGACCAAACAATGTCTTGTGGTTTTACTTTGACTTCAGAACCCACAATTGGTTCATCTCAAATAGAACAAGTTCCTCTGTTCACACACGCACACAAAAAAGGCAATATAATCTACATCAGTGGTCGCCAACTGGTGGACCACAGCCCACTGGTAGTCCATGAGAAAATTTTGGCAGGCTGCAAAGAAATGTTCCCCAAAGCACCCCTCAAAGCAATTAATCCAGTCTGTGCCCTGGATTATGGCCCACCCACCCACTGGCCCCCACCCTTCAGCCGAGTGCAAACTTGCAAAAGGCAGCGCAGCCCTCGTTGGCCAGGACAAAATAATGGTGCTGTTGCAGCAAGAGGGGCTGGCGGCACAGGCGGGCAGGAAGGTGCAGGAGTGCCATGCTACTTGCATTTGCGTGGCACTCACGCACCTTACAGCTTGTGTCTCCTGGCCTGGGCTCTTCCTCGATGGCCACAGGCTGTAGGGACAGTCTGGGGCAGGATAAGTACCATTTGGTGGTGGTGGGATGGGGTGGAGTGGGCAAGTCTGCAATCACCATCCAGTTCAGAGGTCATCAGTTTTCTTGTCCCTGTCAGCACTCTCTTCGCTGCCCCTCCACAGCCCCAGACATTGCTGCCTGGGGAAAGCACAGGAAAAGCAAGTAGAAACCACTCTCACTGGGGCAGAAGAGCTGAGATTGATGAAGGCACAGGCAAAAGAAGATGGAAGATGCCGCCTTTGAAAAGTGCTGCTTTCTGTTGCCTGTGCCTTCCTTGATTTCAGCTCTTTCACTCCAGTGAGAACTGTTTCTGCTTGCTTTCTTTTCCTGGGGGAGGCAGCAGAAACATCAGGGCTGCTTTCCCCCCTCAGCAAGTCAGGTCTGGAGGAACGTGAAGAATTTTATATTTAATATAAAAATATTTTTTTACATTAAATATATTATCTTTTTTTAAAAATTCATATTGAGATCCTTGGGATTTAAAAGTTTGAATTTGATGATCCCTGAGGTCTAAAAGGTTGGCGACCCCTGGTCTACATAGGACTGCCTTAAAGACCACTTGGAAGCTTAAACTTTTAGAAAACGTGGCAATATGGGTAGTGATGAGCATGGCTTTAGATACCCAAGTGACATTTCTGTTTCACAAGCAGTACTGATTGGCAGTTTGTTTCCTGCTGTAATTTGAGGTGTTGGGTATCATCTATAACACCCTTTGATGTAGGTTATTTGAGTACTGCCTATTTGTCCAGCTGATTCAAGTTGACAGACTTGCCTGTCTGGGTTTCTTCTATTCTGCAACCAGCAAGAAAGTATGTCTTGGGAGCCCTTCTCTTCACATGTTATGGCAACATTCATGTCCCCTTCTGATGTCTCAAATATATCAACTAGAACTTCCTCCTGTAGAAGGAACAGAAAACTATAATGTACTGCTGTTTAGCATAACACATTATACATTACTTGATTGCAGGATATTTATCTTGGATTGCAAATATTATTAAACATTGACAAATACAGTTTATGAACATTATGAAATCCACAACTTCTGCCTAATTCTATTACATTTGACACTATAATAATTTATATGTAGCATTTGGTGATTTGATACCTGTTTCTGAATAGAAAATAATGAGGAGCAATTAATATAATCCTAGATATCATATCTGATTTAACAGCCTCACTGAAATATATCTTAAGAGGTAAACAACTTCATCCGATTTTAAATGTTAATGTCCCAAATTGGAGTAAACAGAGATGTTTTCTTGCAAACTTATTTATGAATTTGCACAGTAAGTGTTTTGTTTTCTTTTTACTTTCCATCAATTAGATGTCTAAGTCTTTATTTCAATTCATGCAGATAATATTATCTTTTGTCATTTAATTAGATGAAAAAATGTTGGTTGCAAAAATTTGGACAGCATTGCAAAAATGAAATTTAACATTAACTGTGCTGAAATGAAAATTGTGATTTTTGAAAAATAACTTCAAAAGTCTGTGATTTTTTTTCCCCGAAGAACAAAGTAACGTTTTAAATAATTGGACTTTTGTTTGAATGTGATAAAGTCTTGAATGTTCTCAGAAGATTATGTTGAATGTCATCAATAAAAATAACAGATTTATATAGCATTTCACAGTGCTCTATAGCCCTCTCTAAGTGGTTTACAGAGTCAGCATATTGCCCCCAACAATCTGAGTCCTCATTTTACCAATCTTGGAAGGATGGAAGACTGCGTCAACCTGACAGAATATATTTCTAGATTTATTTTAAAATAAAATCTAAATTTTACCAAAGCAGGGTTTTATCCAAAATGTATATTCTTAAATATTAATTTAATCCAGACTCTGAAATTATGCAGAACCATATTTTTTGTTTGTTGCTTTTTAAACAATTGTATCTCTAACAGCAACTCCTTCAGGCAGAACTTGATCTATTTTATGTGATAATGTGAATTTATAAAACTTATTAATATGCACATATATTTAACAAATTAACCAGGGCTTTGAATATTAAAATATCAGGCCATGGACATCATCATTTCCATCAAAGGTATGCCTGCATTATTTATTTAGGGAACCCAAAGTTCTTTTTCAAGAAGCAACTAGATTTTCTGGTTTCTCATCCAAGAAACTTTTTCACCTCTGACTGGATGGTGGGGAATAGAACGATGTATACTCTTTGCAGTTAGCTGATATTTGCATTATTTTATTTCTTTCATTGTGAGTTATTGAGATATATTTGTGTTGGGAGGTTGCACTAAGGGAGGCTCAGTCAATCTCATTGTACACATGTGCATTGACAATAAGGGTTTGAAATTGGAATGATAAAGCTGCATATAAAGTAGACATAACACTTGTAACATCATCCCCTTTTCATGTTAACAACAAACAACATTGTAAAATTTCAGATAAGAACCAGTACCAACACTTCCTACAGGTTGTCTGTTGGGTGGTTATGAACATCTGCTACTATGGGTGAAGAATGGCTCTTTGTATTAAGAGCTTCTCCAATCTCACCATTTACTGGGACATACAGCATTTGACTTCTGTCAGGTATACTGGCTCACTTAAGACTGTCATTAACATTGGTCTGTGACATCAAAACTCTGCATTCCTTATTGTCAGTTGGTAAGTGTGGCATGGTAATATCAGGTGAATCTGGCTTGTCCACTGGATATGGAGAGTTAGGTTGCTAAGTCACATGCAAACCCACACAATTGCAATGATAGAGAGTTCTCTCAATGTCCACTAGATTGGAGCATGGTGTCATCTGTTGTAAACAGATACCCATTTTCCAGCAACCTATTTGATCTCCAGACAATTATCTCATATGGATTCATTCCCCAATATTCAATTCTGGCAAATCTCTGGCTGATTTGTCATATCTTGCCTTGAATACTTGTCTCTTAAGCTGTAACTTTTCTGGGACCCCTAGTATTACAAAGGGCTCAAGCAGCTTTTTTGCCACTGGTAAGGAGGTTTTACTCTCCTTGACATCAGTCTCTGTACTGGACTACTGTCCATGCCCACATTGGAACTCTCCAATGTAGAATAGCTTTTCATGGGTCTTTAACATCACTATGTGCTTTCTTGCATAAATTCTTAACAATTTTCACAGCTGATTCAGCTTTGCCATTAGCCTGCGGATGATGTGGTGAGAAAGTCACATACTCAAACTCCCATTCAGAAGCAAATTTCCAAAGTTGTAGTTTGTGAACTGATGGTCATTATGAGAGATCACTTTATCTGGTTGGCCATGATGTACAAACTGAACCTGGCAGTAGTTTCAGCTGAATAGTCAGGAAGAAGTTCAATTTTCCAAAACATTGGCAGATGGTGATATGTCCACAATGGCTCTAGTCTTATCTGGATCAGCTTTTAATCCTTGCGAGGACAGGATATGTCCATGGAAGTGGACTTCTTGCACCTTGAACTGTAATTTCTTTGCACTGAGCCTCAGCATCACTTGCCTACACTAATCTAATAGTGCTATCAGTTTCTCATCATGGTTATGCTCAGCTTCTTCATCTGTTTCACCATAGCCAACTATGAAAATGTCATCAGCTATTGATACTGAGCCCACATAATAATTCAATAGTTTAATTGATACACCTCTGATGCTATAAAGGCTCTACAGGGTAGTTTGAGCCATCTCTTTCTGTCCGAAGGAGTCCAGAACGTGGTCATGTAGCTATTCTTTTCATCTCGTTTGCACTGTAAAAAGGCATCTCTGTTGTCAACAAGCATGAAAACCTATGCTTTGAGTAGTTTATGCAAAATGTCATTGAGTGTTGGCATGAAGTAGTGTGACCGTTTCAGTACCATATTCAGAAACCTAGAATCAAAGCAGATTCTGATCTTCTCAGGCTTCCTAATAACAACCATGTTGCTTATCCAGTCAGTCGGCTCAGATAATACGTCCTTCAGCTTCATACTGAAGTTGTGCTTTGACCTGTGGTTTAATGGCTATAGGCACATTGAAGGGGGGCCTTTGTACTGGAGAAATGGTAGGATCAAGTTCAAAGTGAATTTCTCCTGGGACAGATAGTATGGGGCCTTCGAACAGCTCTTTGTAGATTCGGATGACTTGTCTCGCCAAAGGTTTTGAGAGGTGAATCATAGCATCATGTAACTCAGCCACAATGGTGGACTGCATCAAATCCAGACATTTACATGTTGATCTTAACAATAGCAGTTTCTGATTGGCTTCCACAATCTCAAATTCAAGTTTGTGAATACCCCCACATATGCTGCATTATGTTTGGAAAAGTCCCAATGATTCCATCAGTTCCTCTGAACAGAACTTCAGTTTGGTGGTACTAGGCTGAAAAGGTATCTTGAGTGCAGTTTCATTTTGTCTTTTAAATTGATGACATCATATGTTGCACCTGAGTCCAACTGGCAGGATTTAATTATATTGTTAAATCTGAGATTTATGAACCATTTTTTTTGCCATTAGAGTGTACTGCACACCAATGCATTCTATTATTTAAACCACACCAGTGGTAAACAAGTAATTATCCTCAGGGTCCAACATTTGCTCAATTGTATACAGCCTCCTCACTCCCATTTTACCTAAGAGACACATTGCAAAATGATTTGGTCTCCCACATACTCTGCAGATTTTCCCATAGGCAGGACATTGCTCTTTCTCTTGTACATACATACCGCCACAGTACTTAAGGCCCGGTCCCACTGCACTTACGGATGCAAAGAGGATTATTAAAATTATATGCCATTAAAAAAAGCTTGCCATCCATTGGAAAATGCTATGCATCCGTTGTGTACTCACTGCATACGTTTTTCATACGCTCTAAAATCCGTTGAAAGCATCCGTCCACTTGCTGAATTCATCGTGCAAAAAGTTTTGAGCTTCCACAAAACTTTTTGAATGGAATGAAACTTTCCGCCTGTGGTAATGATGTACATCTTGCGATATATACGGAGCAACCAAATGTTCTATTGTTCCGTTATCATCCGTTAAACATCCGCCTTGTATCCCTTTCTGCATCCCTCTGGCCATCGCCCTCAACTCACATCCACTGCAGCTGAAATGGAAAGAGGGAAGAAACAAAGGGACACGGAAACGTCTACAACAGCATTTAGTAAGCCATGAAAAATAGAAAGGATGGTAAGCGAATGCATCCTCGTATATAAAAGTATTAAAAATGGACAAAAACGTTTTGTAATCTGGGATGTATCTCGTAAATATTTAGGATGTTCTGGAGTATGTTCTAGAGTATGTAGAAGCAGACAAACTGAAAATTATCTTCTATAAAAAAGGGGAAAGAAATCAATCTGGATGCTTCCTTGAGACTGTTGCATAACACTGATGAGAATTGTGCCATGGTATGTTTGAGCTGGTCCCCTACAATGAATAGGGCATTAATAAAGAGCTTTGTTTATTTTAAAAATGCTGTTGATCAATGAATAAAATTGGTTATTGAATAATAAAAGGTCCATATGAAGTTGGCAGCTGGGATGGTGGACCATCCAGTCGCCAGCTGTGGTTGCCAGCTGGAGGTTTATTTATCCCACAGCTATCCTTATCTATCCAACCACATGCAAGGGCTTAACCATTTTTTAAAGTTTTTTTACAACACTTTATTAAAGTAAACAAAAGGAAACCAAGTAAACTTTATTAAGTGTCCCTTAAAACAAAGATTAACTTATTAAACAAGTAAAACAACTCAAGTCCCCTCTGAAGATTTTATTCTGAGTCACTCTGAGTCATGTCCCATGGTCTTCAAAGCTTTGTTTTAGTGGGCAGGGACTGTGGATTTGTGGCTGTGGCTTGAGTACTGGTTCTGAGGCGCCATTGGGGTGCCTTGGCCCGAGGGTAACAACAAAGTGGTGGTGGGTTTCAGGAAGCCTATCTGAGAGCTTGACTCAAGTCCTGTGCAGGTTGGAGAGACCTTCATACAAGGACCTTGAGAATGTCAGGCCCAATACTGATGAAGATTGGGTCCATTGAGGGGCTTGGCTGTGGGGTGGGCAGAAGGTTCTGGGAGGAGTGGTAGTGGGGGCTGTCTGGTCTGCCGCTGGGTGAGGACTGGGGCACTGTGGCGGTCTGATGAACTGGGCCTGGACTGGGAGTTTTCTGCTGTGCTGTGGGAAGTACTGGCAGTTTTGTGACTTGGTAGGTGAGGGGGCTGTGAAAGCGTGGAAGGGCTGTGACGTCGCCTGAGGTGGAAAGGAGAAAGACCTCTGGACTGAGTAGGAGAAGCTTCAGCAGGGCCTTGGAGGGTTTTGTTGCAGAAGAAGCTGTAATCTTCTGCTTTCAATCACCTGGTTACATCGGCCTTTGGGCAGGTCCCCCAGGGTCTGAACCATCAACGTAAGGTGATGAAAGGGCTTCCGGGCCGAGGATGCTCTGTCCGCAATGTCGACCAGCTGAGAGAGAAGTTCTGTACTGGTCTTCATTTTGGTCCCCTGAATCTCCCAACAGCAACCTGGTTTGGTCCTGGCCCCTCCAATCTGCCTCCTGCCCTGCGGTCCCTCTGGAGCTGAAGGGTGGGTTGGCCCTCTGGTGGCTGCTGCTTCTTCCTCCCTTTGTGACAGCAGGGCATCATCCTCCAGCGGATTCTCCAAGTCACTGGCTAATGGGAGTGCAAGCTGTTTGCAGCGGGGTTCCTTGCTATGGGGCGCCTCTGAAGGCACCTGCCTGGACAGGGTTAGCTGGTTCTCTGGCTGGAAGAAGACTGGCTTTCTGGTGGGGCTGTCTGAGGGAGAGGGGTCTCAGAGGGGGCTGCTCCTCAGTGGCAGATCTCAACCTCTCCAGGAAACTGCACTTGGCCATGACGTACATCTCCCGCGGTCCAGTGAAGCTTGACAAGCGGCCTGCCCCGGATTTCCCCTTGAGGTTAGCTTTTGGCCATACCAGGTTGTGCATGTGCCTTCCACCATCCCAGGAGTACTTCTGCAGTGTACCCCTGGCTCTCCTGTCTTGTCTCTCCCAAGCTGCATGCTTCTTCCTTAGTGTCTGAAATACAGTCTGTGGCCTATCTCCACAGGTACTCGTTTCACCCTCAGCCATTCCAGCACCTAATCCCTCATGCTCCTCAGAAACGGTGTACTATTTCCCTCTCTCCCTTCTCCTTCCCTTGCCTCTTTTCTCCCTCCTGGGCAGGGGGCTTCAGCAGGGCCTTTTCAGGGGCTTTCAGCAGCAGGGCCTTTCTGGAGATTGTTTTCAGGGCCCTTCAGGGGCTTGAGCATCAGGACCTTCAGGGGCTTGGAGCAATCAAGGGCCCCTTCAAGCATGCAGGGTTTTGAGGGGCCTTGAGGGCCTTGAGGCTGGTCCACCACAGCAGCAGCAGCTTTACCATGCAGAGTCCAAGTGTCAGGGGTTGTGGGAATTGCCTGTTTCTGGGCCTCTTCAACCTTGCCAGGCCTTTAACAAGTAGGCACGGATTTCCTCATTCTTTGCCTGACTGCGACCATGGTGTTCCTGGCAAGATGTATCTGGCAGCACAGTCTTTTCCACTGTATGCCTTGACTGCATGCTGTCTGCATCCTTTTATATCCACGCAATTCATACC
This sequence comes from Laticauda laticaudata, assembly GCA_004320025.1. Classification (NCBI taxonomy): domain Eukaryota; kingdom Metazoa; phylum Chordata; class Lepidosauria; order Squamata; family Elapidae; genus Laticauda; species Laticauda laticaudata. Next base: position 22,864 of record BHFT01038676.1, read on the forward strand.
CCCCCACATTGCGCATGAACACTTTGCATCTGATAATACATCCGCAGAAACAAAAAACATCCTTTGTTTTTCTATAGGCATACGTGATGGCATCCGCTTCAAATCCACAATGCATCCGCCCTTCCGCTATGTGTTCACTTTGGATATTCTCCCCCGGAACTCCTTAAGAAGGTGGTCCCATCACTTCCATCCGCTAAGGCCCTTCCTGCGGTATCTGCTATCCCGCATTAGATGGGGCACCTCATGATAGGGGAGTGAAAGGAGAAAGAAACGTACAGGAGACGAAGGTTCCTCGGGAATGAGTTGTGCACAGATGTCCTGGGTACACGCTCTTTATTTTTATGCTCAATCAAAGGAGGTGATTGTTTTATCAGAGCCTAGGTCAAGCCCCGGTCAGACAAAATACACATGATTAATTTTAGCTTCAGATAAGGCAAAAATTCCAGGTCAGAACAGGATCGCAAGATTTTAAATTCAATCAGGATAATTCCTGCTTTAAATAAAGCTGCACATGCTAAACAACTAATTACAATGCTGAGTAAGCTATTTCTACAAGCATGTTTAACTCCTTGTCCCTGTACGTGTCCTGCCAAAAAGGTCAACTGAGGAGAACAGAAGCTCAATGATTATATGTGAGTGATACAATGTATCAAATGCCTGAACAATATAATAGTTTGCAATGAACAAAGTTGCAAACATATGAATGCACATAGTTACTAACAGCTTCCGAATGAACATCCGTTTTAACATCCATGCTACATACTACCTACGTCCGTTTCTTTTCTGTTTCTGTTTATGCAAATTTTCACCAATTTTTGGAGCGGATGAAAACGGATGGAGCCACCCCCGAAATTTTGCTCGTCCGCTGTATCCTTTATGCATACGTGTTGCATCCATTGGCCAGTGGAACCGGGCCTTTACATGATACTGGGTTACTTCCAGGTGAGTTGTGTAGATGAATTTTGTGCTGGTGCTTGTTTTGGTGGTTCTTAATACTTAGCTGTTGTTTGGGGGGTGGCATTGACACTGTTAATCTGTTTACCCTGCTCTAGAGCTCTGAACCTTTTGTCTGTAAGTACTGTGGTATGACATATCTCAATCACTGTTTGTAAGCTTAAATTATGTTCCCTCAAATGGTGGCAGTGTGTGCTTTCACTAGTAATATCCACAACTATTTTATCACGAATCAGTTTGTCTCTCAGAAAGCCATACTCACAGCTTTTTTTGTTAGGCATGTGACAAACTGTCTATTGCTTCACCTTCTTCTCGTTTATAGCTGCCAAATATATATTTTTCAGATATGACATTTAGAGGATCTTAAAAAGATTTCTAAGGCATCTAGAATGGCTTTAATAAATGGTCCTCTTTAAGAGTTCAATTATACTTGTAAATATGAAGGCATTTGCTGCCCTTCAACCTCCTAAGTGTGGCAGCTTGTATTGCTGCTGGCTTGTCATTTAAGCCTGTGGCTAGGGAGTATTCCTCAAACTCTGCTCTGAAGTTGTTCCAGTTACTACTGCATCACCACTCATCCTCATAGTGTCAGGCAGTGGTATGCTGTTAGTGGCGGCCATTATGCTGATGTTCTTGCCTCAAATGCTTGGCTTCCAGGACAAGACCACAAATGCTAGACCAGCATATGTGTAGGGACAGCATAGATTCAGATGCCCCTGTTGAATTTGATTCGAAGGTGGCGGCTGAACAGTTGACAGGGAGTGGAAGTGTGGCTCCCTTGACTGTGGAAAAAATTGGGGAAGGGCAAAGTTTGGCTGGGCAGAGCAGAGGAGAGGTAGACCAAGGGAAAAGGAATTCAGAGGAAGACCCAGGCCCAACCCCTCTTCATGCTAGGGCACTCAGGGAGGACTGGAGAAGGGAGTAATGTGAGTTGCATGGCTTATGGGGGGGGTAAAGGGCCCTGATTCCCTTCATGAGCTGCAGCTGGCAACACAGTGTTTAAAAAGGCAAGCTGTGCGCAACAAGCTGTTGGGAACAAATTGCAAATTTATCTTGTCTTGTTGTGGCTTATCTATGTTTATTTATTTATTTATTTCCTGGTGTCTTCCCAACTGTGTGAGTTTTGCCGTGCTTTCAAGTCTGAAATTCCCTCTTCTGCCCTGAAATTCCTTCTTCTGCCCTGTTGAGTTAATTACTGCAGCTTGGTTTGTTTGGATTTTTAGTTACAGTTTGTATGTACCTTGTTTTGGACGGATTTTTTTCCAGTTAAAGGCTGTTCCTGGGAGAGTTTTTGTCCAGCCAAAAGTAACCTGGACATTGGGGGCAAAGTTGAAGATAATAATGGGCCTCTTCTTGCTTATTTGGCTATGTTGCCTTTGTGCCATGCCCCAGGGGTCATCACAGCTATGCAAGTCATCATTGAGCAGAAACCATCTTGTTAAAGAGCATAAAATACAACAGGAACAGGAAATGCATCACAGGAACAATAGAGAAGAATCCTAGAGTAGCAATGTGATACAATAAACAACTACACTAGAGGGAATGATAAAGCTGCATAGAAGGTAGACATAACACCTGTAACAATAATGGCCTCTTTGATCCCTCTTTCAGACCAGTGGTGCTCTTTGTTCAAAATGTGGAGTTTGTCTTTTAAATACAGATGGACTGCTGAATCTTGTCCTGATGGGTTTGTTCTCCTATGTTTTACCATGTGTCTATGAAGTGGTTGTTTTGTTTCCTCAATGTATAGATCTGAACATGCATCACAGCATTGTACTGCATATACAACTTTGCTCATTTTGTGTCTGGGTGTTTTATCCTTGGGGTGGACAAGTTTCTGCCTTAGTGTATTCTTGGGTTTGAAATGTGCACATATGTTGTGTTGGCTGAAGATCATCCTGAGCTTTTCCAATATTCTTGCAATGAGACCATCTGTGTCAAAAAGAGCTATCTCTCAACAGAAGAGGGAGATATTACATCATCTATCTCCAGTCTATAAGAGTCCTTTCAGCAGTTTAGCTTCACACCATTTTGCATTTCTCAGCTGACCCTGACAACACAGATAAACCTCCAGGTGGTCTCAACAACTTGCTAGATGACCAGCTCTCTTCAAGGAGTATAAAGCCTCCATTCTCCACCATCTAGTCAGAGCTGAAGAAGCTTCTTGGATGAGAAGTGAAATGTCTTCAAAGAAAAAACAGAAAATATAGTTGTCTCTTGAAAAAGCATCCTTAGGACAACCATGATCTGGATGCCTGAGAATCTCCAAAGACATTATTTAGGGAAATTGAAAGGCTGGAGATGATAGAAAGATAGATAGATAGATAGATAGATAGATAGATAGATAGATAGATAGATAGATAGATAAATAGATAGATAGATAGATAGATAAATAGATCGATCGATCATGTCTCTCAATTTGATTAATGGTAGGGTAGGTTTAAAATAAATTACTTAGTTAATAGAGAGACATATAAATTAGTTTACTATACTGAAGATCTGCCTTATTTCTTACTTCATTGTCTCTTACATTTGTGCAAGAAAAATTCTTAAGGCATTAACCTCTAGCATCTACATTTTGCTGAAGACAGCTATGATTTGTTATCATATTATGTAGCTCAGATCACTGTCTATTTATGGATTATGTTGTCAGGGAGGAGCTCATGACTGTCTTAAAATTATAGACAAACCACCTGAAAGTCATGTCAGTTGATAATAAATTGAATTATCTCACTTGATTCTCTATTAAGCCCATGTCACAGTGAACCAACGGATGCAAAGAGGATGTAAAACGGACAAAAAACCTTGCCATCCGTTCATGGGCAGTCGGTGCTGATCGGTGTGCAACGTAGGTGAAGGAGAGATACCGCTTGCTGGGACGCTCGGTAGTTTGAAGATCCTCGTCTTCACGGGGTGAGGAGTCTGGGGCACCCGCCTGGTAGGGCTTGCATGAGGAGGTGCTGAGGCGAGAAGGGCGTCATCCCCCACGATGAAGTAAGGCCGGCATCTTTGGTGTGTGTCTGTTGGGCAGCGGGCTTCTGGATCTGGAAAGAGCCCAGGCATGAAGGTTGCCTTCCAGCGTCCTCCCCTTTGGAAAAAAGGGTTTTTTGAACCCCTTGGCGGTTTTGTAATTAAAACCTGGGGGCCCCCCCAATCCACTGAAATGAGCCGTTTGCCTGAAGATCGATGTACATGAACTGTAGTCAGCATCGACCCATGGTGAAAGAGGATGATGTTGAAGAAGCCCTTGGAGTTGAAATAGAGTGGAGCCTGAGTTGGTTGGAGATTTGCAGGCCACCGTGCTTGGCCAAATCTATGGCTCCCAGATGTGTGTGGTGAAGGTCTACTATGTCTTGATACCACTGCTCTGCCAACTTTCTTTATCCTTCTTCAGTGGAGGTACTGGAGGAGCTCCTCCTTGTATTCTTCGGATGATGGCCTTTGCACCACTTCTCTGACCATGCAATGCTGATCGGTGTTGGGGATGGCACCACTCCACTGTACATGCATGCTCTGTAAGAGGTCCCTGAGGCCAGGTGGCGCAGAGTTGAAGTGCCACCTTGAGCGCCAGGTTCCTCGCAGGCTGGGCGGAAAAACCCGTGGTTTGCCTTGGTCAACCTGCGTGTCAGGCCCGCTGCACGAACTTCGTCAAACATGGCTGAAGGCATCCTCATGAAGTTCTGGAATGTCCTGAGTTTCTTTGTTCCTGAGCTCCACCATCAGCTCCGTCCTCTGCTCTTTGGCGAACCATCTTCGGATCCAGACTCTTTTTGGGTGGCTGCCTTTTCTTTCGAATAGAGTTCACAGAGCCTGCAGAATAGGCTTCGGCAACCTGTGCAGAACGATGGTGGCTGCCGAAAGGAACTTTGTTTACAGATCCACGGTGGGACATGGAACTGGATCGCTGTGGAAGAGGAAGAGCGCAGATGAAAAGGCTGCAGAGGTCTGCGACCGCTTGGGAGCTGTGCTGTTCTGAAGTGAGGATGCAGATGAGTTGCTCCCCCTCTTTGTTGATCAGGCGCAGGAGGAAAAGGTGTCCCCTTTTGCATCCTCTAGGCATACTGTAGAACATTCCTTAATAATCCAAGATAGGTCCCTCTGCGAACGTTTTTTCCGTTTTTAGAACGCTTTGTTTCCGTTCTGCATTTACCCTCCGCATACGACATCCGTGGTCTCATGCATACCGTTCTAGCGCAATCTCCGTGTTTGCAAATGGTTTCATACTCCGGATTTGCCTCCGCTGCGTCCAAGAGTGGATGTGAGTTCGCGGCCGGAATCTCCGCGGCGTTGTGAGTTGACTGGTGCGGATCAGTCAAGATTTGTGCTGGCGCTGCCGCAGAATGCGTAGCGGAACCGCGCTAGCCAGATATAGCGGATGCCGTAAATGGGATGCGTAAGCGGATGCGTAGCGAGATTTGCGATAAGCGGAAGGATGCGATAGTCGGATGACAAGATAACGGCTAACGTCTGAATGACATTTTCCTGTGGAAAAAGTTTTGGGCAGAGCCCAAAACTTTTGGCAGCCCAAAACTTTTGGAGTGGATGAAAAATGTCAATAAACGGATTGCTGGAGCGGATAGAGAGGGAAGAGCAAAACAGAGGCAGGTGAAGTAACATCGCGTTTTC
>BHFT01038681.1:0-14680 GCA_004320025.1 Laticauda laticaudata
ATTCCTTCAGACATGCCTCTCCAGGTACAGGGTAACTTGTCCTTGACTTTTTGAGAAGAATGTTGTTGAGTCTAATCTTCTAACTCACTATGAAGTCCCTCCTCTCAGATTCCCAGGCACTAAATGTGGCAGCCTCGAAGCTTCTAAATAAAATATGGCTTTCAAGGCTGACACATTATTTCTGATCCTAATTTTTGTAAAAAACAAACAGCTGAGCACCAACCTGTACAAGACATTATCAGGAAAGAATTCTGCAAAGTTTTCACTTTTTCCCCTTCTCTCTTCATAGGAAACCAGGCCAAATTTGCTATATGAACTTACCAGCTGCCTTCCATATGGAAGATAATGCTTAATAAATGAAATTTACTTGCTTTTTTTATATAAGCTTGTTCTAAGAAGGGACAAAAGAAAAACTAAAATCTTTGTCCAAAATGCAATAAATGGCACTGAAATGATTTTACATTAAAAAAAGATAAACAAATCTTGAACTGGGCCAAGGAATGGCTACTTAATATCTTAAATTGCTGAACCATTACATATAGCTTCAACAAGTTTAGTTCCCACAATGGAAGTTGGTAGTCAGTTCACTTGATTTATATATCTTTTGCCTTTTTTGTTTTTTACAAACCACAATATTCTCTGCATTTTCTGACAGAGCAAGGAGTGAGGTGATAATATAAACTTTAATATGTTGGCTTTCTGTATATGGATTTTTTTTAAATACAAAATGACAAAAAATAGTGTAGAAGACTGTCCTAAATGGTCATTCATCTTCTGCAGAAATTAATTGAGATGAGCTTTCATGGTGGATCTTATTAGCACCTCTAGGAATAAAACAGCCTGATCTACAATAAATGAAACAGTTCATTCAATTCTCTTTTCCATCCTCATTTGATATCATAGATACCCTAGAAGATAGAATCAGCAAGTCCCATATACTATTGTCTTCTATATTTTTGATACATCAGAGAACATCTTAACAGATAGTTCATTTCTATTCTCTGCATTATTTTCAGGAAGAGAAGATAGACTCTGTTTGCATCAGTATTGTCCAAGCTGAATTCCTTAAACATCTATGTTTTTTTTTAAAAGAAGAATGAAGACAGCTGGGAAGGATTTCACGAGGAGTCCCAAATACTGTGATAGAAATAACATAAAGGCTCCACTGATAGCTTTTTAAAAATCCATGTGGATCAGGGCTAACTGGAGGTCATTGCTCAATTAATTTTGCCCTTTAGAAAGCAACAATCTTTGCTCTCTAAATCAGACTTAGAGAGCTCAATTTCTAGCTTCTGCAGAAGCTCTGTAGGGACAAAACCAATGAGGAGTGGTTCCCCCATCTCCTTCTGTAGGCTTGCTAGGCTTGTAAAATATTTCTAGCCTACAATTGTTCCCCCCCCCCACAAAAAAAAACTTAAAAAAAAAAAACTTCCAGGCTGCATCTCCCTTAGCACCATCACAGCTGCTGGTGCAGTGGATTGTTTCTTGTAATCTCACATCTTTTTCACATAGTAAACTTGTTCCTGATGTAATTACCATGATAAAATTCTATGACATGACAAATCTTCCTGAACTGTGCTGTCGCCATGAATGGGGGCAAAAGGATATTTCATCCGATGCCTCTCTGGGAGGCAGCAATGAATAAAATTTGAGGGGGGGGGGAATGAAGGAATTCTCCTTTTGTACCCCCTTTGACTTGCAAAAGCTAATCCTATGCTTGTTGATCAACCCATCTTTTCCTAGACAAATATTCTTTTGAGCATTCTAGGACTGATATTCCAGGATCTGGTTTATGGCAGTGATAATCTACTTTATGGTAAAGAATGGTTTTGTTCCAGTCAGGGACACATTGAAATGATGTGCTGGAGGATCATGCTTACAGTGTGTGAGAGCAGGACATCAAAAGCAGAGGAGAAAGGAAGATAAGCATTGATTTTGTTCTTGACTTTATGAATTTTGTGTGAGGGGGTTCAGTGTTGACTCCTGGTGATTGCCTAGGCAAGTCCCTGCAGCTTTCTTGGTAATATTTCAGAACTGGTTTTCCATTGCCTCCTTCCTAGGGATGAGTGAGAAAGGACTGGTCAAAAGTCACCCAACTGGCTTCATGCCTAAAGTGAGACTAGATCCCACAGTCTCTTGGTTTCTAGACTGGTGTCAGGTGTGAAGAATCAGGATCATTAAATTCCAGTTAAGATTATTTATTTGTCATGCCTATTCACAAGAATCTAGTCAACTAACAGTCAACACTAAACTGGTGCTAGATAGGAGTCAACAGAATTAAAGAGGATTTGGATTTAGATCATTTATGGAAACGTAATAATTCTAGGCTGATTACTCACCCCCAGACTCTGCCTGCTCTTTTATATCAGGTGCCTTAACCACTACATCAAACTGTCTCTTCATTATAACATTTACTTTAACTAATTGATTATACTCAATAAAGCTATTCCCCACAAAATTTGATGTTTGTTCTGTTCATATCACAATGTATATAGCTGAGCAGTGGTGGTGCAATGGTTGGAGTGCAGTACTGCAGGCTACTTCTGCTGACTGCTGGCTGCCTGCAATTTGGCAGTTTGAATCTCACCAGACTCAAGACTGACTCAACCTTCCATCCTTCTGAGGGCCCAAAATTGTTGGGGCAATATGCTGACTCTGTAAACCACTTAGAGAGGGCTGTAAAGCACCATAAAGTGGTATATAAGTCTAACTACTATTGCTATTGCTATATTATAATGTGGTGATAGTTTAGGGAGGGGCTGTAAGGACTCCCCTTCCTGGTATAAAGCCCTGGGATTGTAGGTTATGCCCCTTTTCTTTCACTAAATAATGTGTATTTCAGAGTCAATTTTGAATGTCAACAAATAATTAAAATACCAAATCCAGATTGGTTCAATCCCTCTTACTCTTCCATTCTTTCCTGATGCACTTCCATTTCTACAATAAAATCTAAGAGTCAAATAAATACAACCATAATATTTGGTAGAATTCCAAGGCTTTATCTGAATTCTAGGTCCAAAGTTCCCATTTAAAATAATGAATGTTTTATCTTGAAAAAAGAAAAAAAAAGAGTTTTGCTAGGGCTAGTTGCATTTCTCTAATTCAGAGGTCAGCTGCTGACTTGCTTTGGTGATTCATCCAAAACTACTTGTTACCTCCCCAAATCAGATTCCTGATTTGATTAGAGTAGTGCATGGGCTGACTGCTTGTTCTGCAGGATTTTGTGCACGAAACAGGGGCTAGTCAAGGCACAAATACAAAGCAGCCTCTTTCCCTATGAATGGTTTGACACTCTGTGGACTCTGGCTGGTAATTTCCCAAGTGGCCATACTTTTTCATTTTTTATTTCCAGCTGAGTCTTCTTGGCAGAGAGCAGGAAGAACCTGGGGAGAAGAAGAATGGATGCATTGAACAAAACATTTCTGCATAATGATAACAAAGTTTGCATACTGACTGGCTGGCATTAGGGAGAATACTAATGTGTTTTGGGTGACTCTGAGGATTCTGATGATTGAATCAGTGGTAGCTTCTGAGTCAGTGGTGGGATTCAAATTTTTTACCAGTTCTGTGGGCATGGCTTGGTGGGCGTGGCAGGGGAAGGATGCTGCAAAATCTCCATTCAGAGGTGGTATTTGCCCATTCTCCGAATTACTCAAAATTTCCACTACTGGTTCTCCAGAACAGGTCAGATTTGGCTGAATGCCATCTCTGTTCTGAGTCCTGTATGAATGAGTCAAGGAGAGAAGCAATCTAGAACTAAGGAAATATTTCCTGACAGTTAGAACAATTAATCAGAGAAATTAATTGCTTCCAGAAGTTGTGGGTGCTTCAACACTGAAGGTTTTTTTCTCTGAAATGGTGTAGGGTTTTTTCCTGAGCACAGGTTGGATTAGAAAACCTCCAATATTTCTTCAAACTCTGTTATTCAATATGATTGAATAGAGATGTGGGCTTGAGTCTATCCAATCACTATTGTACCATGTAGGGTCTTTTTAATATGGCCATAATACATTTTTAGAGCAATTCAGGGAGAAACAGTGGTTGAAAAAGAATCTGGGATGGAAAGATTAATTGTTTCCTTGCTCTGCCCCCACTTCTTATGCTCTTCCCACTGGGGACTTCCCCAAAAGGAGGAAATAAAAATGTTTCACCAAAAATGTCATAGCATTTGACCATTTCAAAAATATTTGCAAGTGTCCGTAGAACCCAGTGCTTCTTTCTCTTGTTTCTGAGTTCACTTTTGTCTTGTTTTCTTTACTGTTTGACCTCTGATGATGGAAAAAGCAGGAGTGGCAGCTGAGAAAGGTTCTCTGAGAAGGTTATATTCTGGAGCAAAATTTCCTATCTGGCACCTTCAGAGATGCTAGGATTTCTTCTGTGTCTTCATTCCAACCTTCTTTACTCAAGTGTCTGATCTCATCAGAGTTTTCAGTCTTCTTCATACCCATTCACTTCTACCCAATTTCTGGAATGCTTAAATGCCAGATTTTTGAAATTCTGCTCAAGTACACCTAGGAATGGAACTACCCATTGATTCAGGAGATATGTGTGTGTGTGTGTATTAAAAATAAATTTTATTAGATATAAACATTAAAAAACAGTGAATGTGGTATTTTGTCTTTGACATACATTTCTGTCCAATCTTTTAACAATTAGAAATAAAGAAAAAAACAATACATTTATATACATTTTTGTGTATCATTTTTTCAATTATCTTTATATTCCTTTTTAACACTTCCCTGTTTATTTTAAATCTATGAACATCCTTTCATGTCCCTCCATTTATAAAAAATTGTTCCATATTTTATAATATTCTAGTTCATCTCGCTCCTTCAATTCAAGTGTAAGTCTATCTAATTTGGCACATTGTAATATTTTCCCAATCAAGGCATCTTCACTTGGAATCTCTCTTCCTTCCAGTTTTGGGCAAATGTTATTCTTGCTCACATAATTATATGTATAATTAAATAAGTATCAACTTTGTTTATATTCTCTTCCATTATTTATTATAGAAACATCTCTGATGTATACTGAATTTCAAGTCCTGTCTTTTAGCCATAACCAAATTTTGTGCCAAAAAACCTGTGCTTTCTTTTGCAGGCCATAGCTTGAAATAGGAGAAGATTCTTAAAGAGTGAAGGCTGTGCTTCTCCTCCCTTTTGTTTTCTGTATCATTTGGTTCCAGCTTGGCTGAGATGGAAGACTAGCCAAAATGTTCTTGACTGCTCTTTCAGAGGAGGAGAGATCTTCTGAATGAAAGGAAAAAAATTGGACGTGAGGGCCAGAAGGAGGAATCGTTCTATAAATTCCAAAACAGTAGACAGAAAATTTCAGAAACAAGAGCCACCTTAACGAGAACAGCCTCACTTAATCTTATCTTTCCCAGACAGTTCCTGTGTTCCTGATGTAATTATAGTGATAAAACAATGTGACAAAACTGCTGGCTTCTATCACAGTATCTGTTGACTTAGTTGACAGGGTAATCATTTTCTAAGAGACCTTTTTATTTTTCTTATCCGCCTACACCCCTTGTGAGCCACTACCTGTGTTTAAACACAGGGGTATCTCCATGATAAATTGCAAAATACACTTCCTTGCACCCCTTACATTTTATCAGTCTTAGGCATGAGCTGCTCTTCAGGTAGGGATTTTCATTACCAGTCTGTGGTGGAAATGACATATTGGGGTTGGGATGCATGGGCGGGAGGGAGAAAGACACCCTCTTTTTTTAGGAATGTGGTCTCCTCGCTACCAGATCTGTTCAAGAAACCTGGGTATATGTAGCAGCCAGGGAAAAAAAATCTGATGTAATTCATAGAGTGAACTGCCAGAAGAGATAAGGAAATACTCAGAGCTTGAAATATGAGCATTGTGAAATAAGGTGTAAAGAATTCCTCTTTGGGAGAGGTCTTTACATTGTATTGATTTCTGAAATATCTCAAAACACTCCACACTATCTCTCTATCCTATATATTGCCTTGTTCAGAAAGGATGCCTGGCAGTTAACAATATCAACGTAAAAATAAATTAATAAAAAATAAGCACAATAAACATAAAACAGAATAACAGAGTTGGAAGGGACCTTGGAGGTCTTCTAGTCCAACCCCCTATTGAAGCAGGAGATCCTGTATCATTTCAGACAAATCGCTGTCCAGTCTTGTTTCAAAAAACCCTCCAGTGATGGAGCACCCACAACTTCTGGAGGCAAGCCTGATTATTTGTTCTCACCATGAGGAAATTTCTCCTTAGTTTTAGGTTGCTTCTCTCCAGGTTTAGTTTCCATCCATTGTTTCTTGTTTTCCCTTCTGGTGCTTTGAAAAATAGCCCTCTCTTCTTTATGTCAGCCCCTCAAATATTGAAACACTGCTATCATGTCTCCCCTAGTCCTCCTTTTCACTAGTCTGGACATACCCAGTTCTTGCAGCTGTTCTTCATGTGGTTTAGTCTTCATTCCCCCAATCATCCTTGTTGCTTTTTGTTGTGTATAAGAATTACAATATTCCAAATACTTTAATCTGATTGGCTGAGCAGGCTGCAATAGGATTGGTTAATAAAGTACCATTACAATTGGCCTGCCTGACGGCGGGAAATCTTAAAGAGCTGTCATTGGCTGCAAGCCATGAGCAGCCGCTATAAAAAGGGCTGCCGCGGCTCCGGCAATGTTCTGTTCTGTTACGAAGTCACTGAGTTGGTTTATAATAAAGAGCTGTTTGATGAACACCGGTCTCGAGTACTTCTATTTCTATTTCCCAGGACAGAACATTGGCGACAAAGTCGGGTTGTTCTTAGAAGAGCGAGAAACAAAACACGCGGCGACAAGAACCGAGCAAAACCAAAATGGCCAGTAACCAATGCCGCCGCCGCATGGCCCCCCCCCTGGCCTGCCGAAGAAAGATTGGGAGTCATACACTGACGCACTTACCCTGATGTTTTTAGAAGCAATGAGCTACAAGCAATAACCAACCAGAGGAAGAGAGCCATATTCCTCATAGCATTGTGGCCTACCATTCTTCCAAAGATGTCCAAGGTGTTAGCCAACACAGGAACTAAAACAATGGCATGCCAGAATTAAACCGAATGGCTATGAGCCCATTACGCCCGCCTGTGGTCTCCAATCTTATTAAAAAAGATACGAATTCTATAAGCAAGAATCAACAAAGAAGACGAGAGCATTTGGAGATTTCGTAGCACAGCCTAAGAGATATCGCAGGAGCCTGCGAGTTCTCACATGGAGCAAAGCCATGAAAGACCTGCGTGGTTTGGAAATTGAAGGATGCTACACTCCAAAGCAAGCTATTAAACACGACCGAATTATAACAGTGGCTGAGGCCATCGCAGATGGCCACCGCTGGCTGAAGTAGCCAAAAAAATCCACCAAATAAACTCACAAATGAATCCATGCACCAAAAAAACTCCAACCAAATCCAGAACCCAAAATCAAGCTCGAGAGAAGAAGGCAGAAAGGAACACAAAAAAACCCCACCACGGCTTGCCCACCATGAAGACCTTCGACTCCCCAAGTGACACCACGATGATGACAATGAAGACCATACATAGGCTTCAGTGGACCACAATCGATAGCCACAATCAAAATGGTGGGAAAAAAGAAGGAAGGAGGTGAGAAATTCCAGTGTGCCTGGATATGGAGGGGACCAACCCGCGTTCCGAATGCAGATCCCCTGGATGCAATTTGGCAGATTTTGTGAGAAACGGGGGGGCACAAATTGCAGGTCTGCCAGAAACAAAAAGAGCTGTAGTCCAAAAAGAAGCGGCAGCACCCCTCCCCAGAAAAACAGAGATAGACACCGAAGTGGTGGAGCCAGGAGAACAGAAGCCGGGAATGAACAAAAAAGAAGAAACATACCAAACAATAATCATAAGGAAACGCCAGGGAGGCAAAACGCAAAAAAAAAGTTCGAATAAAAGTAAAAATTGAAGGAAAGTCTGTGAAATGAAGTAGACTCAAATCATACCTGTCAATCGTATCATGGAACATCCATTTCAGAAATGTGATACCAGACATTAACGAAGATAACTGGAACAGCAAAGCCTAATACTCAAAAGATTACCAGGAAATTAAATCGCGGAAGTGGGTCTTCGACAATTTTCTAATAAGAATTCAAAAACCACGCTGAAGTACTTTCCTCTGACAATCATTGACCGTGATTGCCTAGCCTGCTGGGAATTGAATGGTTTGCGCACCTGGAACGGCGGAGGTGACAGGAAATCAATAGTGTCCGCCGAGATTGATTGGGAGGAGAGCCCCTACTGAACAGAGGTTTCGCGGGATGTTATTTGATGGACCACTAGGCAAATTACAAGGGGACTCCTATAACAATTCAGCCTAGAACCTTAAGATAGCTCCCCATCAGGCCCTCAAAGCCAGACGTGTTCCCTTTGCATTAAAAACTGAAAAATAAGATGAGCAAGCTAGCCCATGTCACACTTGCACAATGGATGGAAAGAGGATGTAAAACGGAAGAGAAACACTTGCCATCCATTGGTGAACGCGATTTGCTCACCGTTCTGTACTCACTGCGTCCCGTTTTTCTTCCTCTCTATCCGTCAGCAATCTGTCGACTGAGGTTACCATCTCTTCAAAAAGTTTTGAGCTGCTCAAAATTTTTTGAGCGGAAAATGTATTCCAACGAGTCCCGTCCACATCTACTAAAGCATACGGGTAACAAATCCGGTTCTGCATCGTCTCATCCGTTACGCGTCCGCTACAATCCGATAGGCATCCACTGCGCCATACCCCGAGGGAAGGCAAATCCACTCCAGCAGAAAGAGGACACAGGGAGAAAGGCGAACGGACACAGAACAGATGCGCAGTGTTGGGTAGCATGGACAGAGAAAGGAATGAAAGCAGATGCAGCTTCACAAAGAGCATTTAAAAAAACGGAAAAAATGTTTGCGCAGAAGGGGACCTATCTCAGATATTAAGGATGTCTAGAGGATGCCCTAGAGGATGCAAAAAGGACCATAGGGGAAAACCTATATTGCCAATAAAAAGGGGGAAGCACTTACCTGGATCTCCACTTTCAGTCCAGCAGCCCTGCTGTGGCAGACCTCTGCAGCCTTAAATCTGGCTCTTGCTCTTCAGCATCCAGTCATGGTCCACCATGGATCATAACACAGTCCCCTTTTGGTAGCCCACCATCGTTCTGGTCAACAGTGCAAAGCCATCTACAGCTCTCTCAACTGTTCCTACGGGAAGAAAAGGAGGTGGCCAAGAAGCGTCTGGGTATGAAGATGGATTGGGAGAAGAGAAGATTATGGCTGTACAACAAAGCTGATGGTGGAGCTGAGGAAACGAAGAGCCCTCGTGCAATTTCCAGAAATTCATGAAGGAGCCTCAGCATGTTTGACAAAGTTGTGGACGGCTGAAGACTCAGGTTGACAAGTGCAAAGCACCAACTTCTGGCCGCAGCCTGGACCCTGGACCTAAGGTGGCAGCTGACTTTGCGCCACCTTGGCCTCAGGGACCACCTAAAGGAGCATGCAGTACGGTGGAAGGTGCCACACAACACCAATCAAGCAATTGTGGTTCAGAGACGTGGGTGCAGGCCATCATCGAAGAATAACCTGGAGGGAGCTCCTCATGCCCCTCCACTGAAGAAGGATGGAAGAAAGTTGCAGAGCAAGTGGTATCAGAAGTGGAACTTCCCCCCACACCGTTGGAGCCAAAGATGGCAGCACGGTGGACTGCAAAGCTCGCAGCCCAAGTTGGGGTCCAATTTATTTCAACTACAAGGGCTTCTTCAAGCATCACCTCTTTCGCCATGGTCGATGCGACTACAAGTTCATGTACATCGATGCTTCAGGCAAAACGGGTCGCTTCAGTGCCCAGGTATACAACGCCAGTGACCTCAAGGAGTCTGGAAGTGTATGGCTTCAATGAGGTAGGTTCCTGAGGGAGAAGGCGTCCATGCCACGATGAAGTAGGGCACATGTTGCATGTCATTGGGCAGGGGTTCTGGTTTCTGGGAAGCCCATGATGAGGTTGCTTTTCCAGCCCCTCCTTGAGGTCACTGCGTTGGTAATTAACCTGGGCATCTGAAGCTGACCCGTTGCCGAAGCATCGATGTACATGAACTTGTAAGTCAGCAATCGACCATGGCGAAGAGGATGTGCTGAAGAAGCCTTGTAGTTGAAATAAATGGCCCCAACTTGGCTGGAGCTTTGCAGGCCACGGGCTTGCCACTGTGGCTTCAACGGTGTGGGGGAAGTTCCACTTCTGATACCACTGGTCTGCCACTTTCTTCCATCCTTCTTCAGTGGAGGGGCACTGGAAGGAGCTTCCTCCAGGTATTCTTTCGATTGAATGGCGGTGCACGCACGTCTCTTGGACCACAATGCTGATGGGTGTTGTTGTGGCAGCCTTCCAGCCGTACTGCTATGCTCCTTTGGGAGGGTGGTCCCTGAGGCCTTATGGTGGCGCAGTTAGTGCGCACCTGAGTCCAGGGTCCAGGCCTGGGCCAGAAGTGGGTGGCTATCTTGGTCAACCTGAGGTCTCAGCCGCTCAACAAACTTTGTCAAACATGGCTGAGGCATCTCATGAAGTTTTCTGGAATGCACGAGGTCTTCGTTCCTCAGCTCCACCATCAAAGCTTGTTTGTATACAGTAACAATAATCTGCTCTTCTCCAATCCATCTTCAATACCTCAGACGCTTCTTGGCCACCTCCTTTTCTTCCGTAGAAACAGTTGAGAGAGCCCTGTAGATGGCTTTTGCACTGTTGCAGAACGATGGTGGCTACCAAAAGGACTGTGTTATGATCCATGTGGACATGACTGGATGCTGAAAAGAGCAGAGAGCCACGAATTAAGGCTGCAGAGTCTTGCACAGCAGGGCTGCATGACTGAAAGTGGATCCAGGTAAGTTGCCCCCCTTTTTATTGGCAATATAGGTTTTCCCCTCTGTGTCCTTTTGCATCCTCTAGGCATCCTCTAGAGCATCCCTTAATATCTGAGATAGGTCCCCTCTGCGAACGATTTTTTATCCGTTTAAATGGCTTTCTTTGTGAGCTTGCATCTGCTTTCATCCTTGTCTCTGTCCATGCTAACCAAAATGGCATCTTGTCGTGTGTCCGTTTCGGCTTTTCTCCTGTGTCCCTCTTTCTGCTGGAGTGGATTTGATTTTGTTGGGGATGCGCAGTGGATGCCTATCGAATGTAGCGGACGCGTAACGGATGATGACGGATGCAGAACGGATGTTACCCCGTATGCGTAGTAGATGTGGAACGGACGCGTTGGATACATTTTTCCAGCTCAAAAAATTTTTGAGCAGCTCAAAACTTTTTGAGCAGATGGAACCCTCAGTCGACAGATGCAGGACCGGATTTTTAGAGAGGAAGAAAAACGGACGCAGTGAGTACAGAACGGATGCATCGCGTTCACCAATGGATGGCAAAAGTTGTTTCTCTCCGTTTTACATCCTCTTTCCATCCATTGGTGCAGTGTGACATGGGCTTTTAGCTGGCTCATCTATTTTCAAAAGTTTTAAAGGCAAAGGGAACACGTCTGGATTTGGCCTGATGGGAGCTATTCTTAAGGTCTAGGCCCTGAATGTTATAGGAGTCCCACCTTGTATTTGCCTAGGTCCCATCAAATACATCCGGAACTCTTTCAGTAAGGCTCTCCTCCCAAATCAATCTCGCGACACTATTGATTCCTGTCACTCCGGTCCAAGGTGCTGAGACCGCATCTCAATATTCCCCAGCAGGCTAGGGCAATCACGGTCAATGATTGTCAGAGGAAGTAACTTCAGCGTGGTTTTGATTCTATTAGGGAATGTCGAAGACCCACCTTCCGGGATTTCATTTTCCTGGTAATCTTTGAGTATTGAGGCTTTGCTGTTCCAGTTATCTTCGCTTAATGTCTGGTATCACCATTTCTGATGGTGTTCCATGAATACGATTGACAGGTATGATCTGAGTCTACTTCCATTTTCAGCAGACTTTCCTCAATTTTTACGTTTAATTCGGAACTTTTTTTGCGTTTGCTGCCCTGGCGTTTCCTATGATTATTGTTTGGTATGTTCTTCTTTTTTGTTTCATTCACCGGCTTTTCTGTTCTCTTGGCTCCACCAGCTTCTGGCTTGTCTATCTCTGTTTACTGGGAGGGGGTGCTGCGCTTCTTTTTTGGACTACAGCTCTTTTTGGTTCTGGCAGGACCCTTGCAATGTGCCCCCGTATTCTCACCAAAAATCCTGCAAATGGCATCCAGGAATCTGCATTCGGAACGCGGGTGTTCCCCTCATATCCAGCACACTGGAAATTCTCAAACCTCCTTCCTCTTTTTTTCCCACCATTTTGATTGGTGGCTATCGATTTCGGTGGTTTCCACCTGAAGCCTATGTATGTCTTTCATTGTCATCATCGGTGTCCACTTGGGAGTCGAGGTTCTTCAATGGTGGCAGGCAGTTGGTAATATCCTTCTGCCTTCTTCTCTCGAGCGTTGATTTTTGTGATTCACTGGATTTGTTTGAGTTTTTTGGTGCCATGGAGGTTCATTTGTTGAGTTGTAATTCTCGCGCTGGATTTTTTGGCTACTTCAGCAAGCGGTGGGCTTTCTGAGCGAATGGCCGCCTCAGCACTGTGATATCTGTCGTTTAATAGCTTGCCTTTGGAGTGTAGCATGCCTTCAATTCCAAGGTACCACGCAGTCTTTCATGGCTTTGTCCATGTTGAGAAACTCGCAGGGGCTCCTGCGATAATCTCTTAGGTGCTTGCTACGAAATTCTCCAAAATGCTCTCGTCTTCTTGTTTGATCTTGCTTATAGAATTTGTATCTTTTAAATAAGATTGGAGAACACAGCGCGTAATGGGCTCATAGCATTCGTTTAATTCTGGCCATGCATTTGTTCTTATGTTCCTGTGGTTTTGGCTAAACCACCTTGGTACATCTTGAAAATGTAGGCACAATTTTGCATGAAGGAATATGGCTCTCTTCCTCTGGTTGGTTATTGTTGTAGCTCATTGCTTTTTCTAAAAAACATCAGGGAAGTGGTAGTGTATGACTCCCAAATCTTCGTTCGGCAGAGCATGCGGGCGCGCAAATTGTTTACTGGCCATTTTGGTTGCTCGGTTGTCTTTGTCGCCGTCGTGTTTTTTTGGTCTCGGCTCTCTAAGACAACCCGGACCTTGTTTCGCCAGTTGTTCTTCCTGGGAATAAGAAGTACTCGCAGACCGGTGTTTTCATACAAACAGCTCTTTATTAGTAGAACCAACTCAGTGACTTCGTAAAGGAAAGAACATTGCCGAGGCGGCAAAGCCCTGTTTTATAGCGGCTGCTCATGGCTTGCACCAATGACAGCTCTTTTAAGAGATTTCCCGCCGTCAGGCAGGCCAATTGTAATGGTAACTTTTATTAACCATATCATATTTGCAGCCTGCCAGTCCAATAAGTATTAAAGTATTTGGGATATTGTGAATTCTTACTACACAACAAATAAGCAGAGCAAGGAATGAGAAGAGGGGAGATGAAGACTAAACCACAATGAAGAACAGCTGTGCAAGAACTGGGTATGTCCAGACTAAGTGAAAAGAGGACTAGGGGAGGACATGAATAGCAGTGTTTTTCAATATTTGGGAGGGGCTGAACATAAAGAAGAGAGGGCTATTTTTCAAGCACCAAGAAGGGAAAACAAAGAAACAATGGATGGAAACTAAACTGGAGAGAAGCAAACTAAAACTCTAAGGAGAAATTTCCTCATGGTGAGAACAAATAATCAGGCTTTGCCTCCAGAAGTTGTGGGTGCTCCATCACTGGAGGGTTTTTTTGACAAGACTGGACAAGCGAATTTTGTCTGAAATGATACAGGAATCTCCTGCTTCAAATAGGGGGTTGGATAGAAGACTCCAAGGTCCCTTCCAACTCTGTTATTCTGGTTTTATTGTTTTAATTTGTGCTTTATTTTTTATTAATTTTAATTTTTAGCGTTGATATTGTTAACTGCCAGGCATCCTTTCTGAACAAAGGCAATATATAGGATAGAGAGATAGTTGGTGGGTGTTTTGAATATTTCAAGAAATCAATTACAATGTAAAGACCTCTCCCAAAGTAAGGAATTCTTTACACCTTATTTTCACAATGCTCATATTTCAAGCTCTGAGTATTTTCCTTATCTCTTCTGAGGTTCCACTCTATGAATTACATCCAGATTTTTTTTCCCTTGGCTGCTACATTAATACCCAGGTTTTTGAAAGCAGATCTGGTTAGCGAGGAGACCACATTCCTAAAAAAAAAGAGGGTGTCTTTCTCCCTCCCGCCCATGCATCCAACCCCAAATATGTCATTTCCACCACAGAACTGGGTAAATGAAAATCCCCTACCTTGAAGAGCAGCTTCATGCTAAGACTGATAAAATGTAAGGGGTGAAGGAAGTGTATTTTGCAATTTATCATGGAGATAACCCTGTGTTTAAACAAGGTAGTGTCTCACAAGGGGTTAAGGCGGATAAGAAAAAAATAAAAAGGTCTCTTAGAAAATGATTACCCTGTCAACTAAGTCAACAGATACTGTGATAGAAGCCAGCAGTTTTGTCACATTGTTTTTATTCACTAATAATTACATCAGGAACACAGGAACTGTCCCTGGGAAAGATAAGATGTAAGTGAAGGTGTTTCTCGTTAAGGTGGGCTCTTGTTTCTGAAATTTTCTGTCTACTGTTTTTGGAA
>BHFT01038682.1:0-122243 GCA_004320025.1 Laticauda laticaudata
TGGCTACAAGCCGGCAGGCAAGCCTCTATATAAAGGGCTGCCGCGGCTTGAGCCAATGTTCCGTTACTGTTTGCTGCTAACTAATAGAGTTATTTGTTGGAACCCGGTCTACCGCGTGTCTTTTCCGGACGGAACACCCTAAGAGAATCTCACAGTGTTGTTGTTCTGAGAAGAAGAGAAAGGTATGTTGGATTTTTTTCACAGCCTTTATATAAATGTAATAAAAGTGGGATACAGTTAACAAGGGAATAAAAGCTTCCCTTTGCTTCTGTTTCATACAACAACAACATACATTATGTGTTGGGATAATAATATCAAGGGATGTTAGTAAGGATTTGTTTTTCCTTAGCATCTTAGAGGGAACCAGCACGAATTAATTCAGGCTGCAGAGTTAACCCTGGGTAGATCTTTGGATGCTCATGCTTCTCTACTTTCTTGCATAGCATGTAGCTGATATTCTGCAGTATCTACTCTCTTTTGCTGGATTAACAGATGGCTCACAGCAGCCCTTGGAGATTGAAAGCCCAAGTTGTCCTCTCTACAAGAGAGGAGGATACTTGTGGCTACAACCAGCTCTTACCTTCCAGGTGTCCTCCAGATGTTGCCCATGCTAGCTGGAAAATTGTGACAGCTGCAGCCTAATGTATTTGGAGAAACCTGTTGGGGAAGATTGATTTATCACTTAATAATAAAAGAATCCCATCTTACATAGGTGAGATTTAACTCAAGAATTCAGATCAGATGAGCATTTCTCCAGGATCCTTTCAAGGAAAGTAATATCAAGCTCACTTCTTTTTATCTATCCATGGATTGTAGGAAAGTGTGCAAAACGGTGACAGGAATCCCATGCATGCTCCTTACATTGTGAGAAGCATGTTAAATATAAAGGAATGATATGCATGTTGCTATTTCCAAATCTCTTTCTTTGCCTGGGGTTTATTGTATTCAGCATACACCATCTAATAAAATATATTGACTGACATGCTATGATCTTTTTTTCTGTAGAGTTCTATAAACACCACTATATTTGGTAGCAAAGAGTGATGGCAGATTTAGCACCTTATATGTTTGAATGGATAGAAGAATTTATGCACTCCAATGATAGCATTTGAAGCCTAAATCAAACAAGAGGATTAGGATTTCTGCACTCTCTGAAAAATAATTTTTCCACATCTAACCTAGACCATGAGTGCAATAGAATCTTTATTTTTCTTTCTTTCTTTCCTTCCTTCCTTTCTTTTTTTTTCTTGTTTCCTCCTCACNTTCCTCCTCACTTTCATATGTGTGTGTGTGTGTGTGTGTGTGTGTGTGTGTGTGTGTATGGCATTTAGGTTTCTTCGGGTATTTTCCCGCGTCTTAATATTTGTGCTTTTATTATATCGACATTTCGGCAGAATCTCATGTGCCATCCTTAGGCTTGTATATTGGGTTCTTTTTAATCTTGTGTGTCAGGCTTAGCAGCTATTTATATACCATAAATACCTGTGAAAACATAAGAAAACACACACACACACACAATTTTTTCTGTTTCTTTAGAGCTGGGTTGATTCATTATCGAAATTTGGACAGTGGTGACAGGAAGCAAGGCTGAGAAAGCAGTGATGCCATTTGATTGGAAAGAACTGAAATTTCACTGCATGTCCCCATTGTTTGAGAAGGGAGGTGATACAAATCCATTGGGAAAGGACATTCCCCTCCCCCACCAACCTGACAGTTTTGTCTGCAATTTTGGCAGAAGAATCTGGAAACTTCTAAGGAATACCTTGAGGTCTCAAGCTGAGTATTTTTCTGACCTTTGCTACACCTGACCCTTTTTCACAAAAAAGGAGGAAGAAAGGGATGTGTGAGGGGATCCCAACACAACAACAATCCTACCCCATGGAAAATGCTGTGTTTTTAACTAAAACTGTGCTAGAGTTTTTTGCTGAGGCATCAGAAGAAAGAGACCCTCCCTAGCCACAGTGAAGCACTGGCAGGGAAATTTAGACCCTTTGGCCGGCATGCCTAGAATTATTGTCTTCTGTCCTCCTTTGAGATGCTCTCTTGGGCTGTATCCAGGAAGCATAAACCAAGACTCCAGCTGTGCCTTGTACAAGCCAAGCACTCCCTGACTCCAGCGGAGAGCTTTACCCCCTTCGGCATTCTCTGGCATGCATCTCACATGCCTTCTGATAGATGTGTTGGCTCATCCAGAGGAAGCTCATGGTACAAAGAAAGGAGAAAATCAGACAGTGAGGTCAGCATTCAGCCACTCTCTCCCTTGTCAGGGGATGAGACAGAAATGGTGGAATCCTTCCTCTGCTTCATCCCTTAGGGAACACTAATATCCAGCCAGATAAATGCTGAAAGCCTACAGGGCATTGTTTGGAAGTTGAGTCATGGCAACTGGATTTATTTTCTTGTTGATTTGAGACGTTTTGCTGCCCATTCCAGCAACTTCTTCAGTCTGAATAAGTTGTTTAGGGAATTTGAATAGGAGAGCCGTTGGAATGTACCAACTCCTAAAATTCTTAGGGGATATTTCCACACCAACCTCAGGCTTTCTTCCCCTGTATAGTAATATGTCAATGAAGGTGTGTGTGGCAATATGTTGATGACAATTCTCGGTCTTCCAAGTAGATAATAATCTGGAAGTTCAATCATGGTGTTTGAAGAATTATTCTTCTGGGTTCAATTCCAAGTGGGAAAGAAAGACACTGGAAACAAGGACGCTGTTTGGAAAGATAGTTTAATGGTGGACAGGACCACATGGCTTAGACCTCCAAAGTGAAAAGGACGATCACATGCTTCAGGATGTTGGGTGAAGGAAAAGAAGGAAAAGGGCAAGATGCTGAGAGTGCAACTGTTTTATACCACCTGTTGGGCCCCACCTTAGTGTTTCTTGTTCCTGTGTAAGGAATGTATCCCATTGGCTCTCAGACTCCCAGGGAAGGGGGTCTTAGCTAACTTTGTAGGCAATGTCTGGACCACAAGCTTCATCTGAGCGCTGGCTGATGCAATCTTCCCAGGCCAGGTGGTGAGAATGGCAGAGGTCTTTGTTATGTAGAATATTCCGGCCCAGGCCGTAATGGCCATCCATTAACAAAGGTGGGGGTGAGTTTCTGCTTCTGAGTTTTTACTTCTCTTTTTAGGGGAAATATTTTGCCTTTTAAATATTTTCAGGATATTTCATTTTTCTAGGAGAGGGGTGGGTGCTAATTTCCCACAATGGCAACTGGACTTCTCATTGACATACCGTGTTTCTCCAACAATACAGCCTCCACCAAAAGGAAGCCCCACCATGTTTTATAGGCATTCAATTTATAAAATCAAATTAAGCCCCTCTCCCCAAATTAAGGCCCATATTAAACATGCGAAATGGTGGGGGAATGGTGGGGGGGGGCTTGCATTTCTAGGAAGTACTTGCATGCCTGATATGGTGCTGGCCTGTGTGGGTGGGGCAACTCATAACCGGGAGACCTTCCTGCTTTTCCTTCTCCTTGCTGCCGCGGGTTTGGCGGCAGCCACAGTGGTGGCCGGTCAGGGCCTCGCCCTGCAACGGGAGCCCTGAGGAGACAACTTGGCTTCAGGCAGCTCCCGTCGCCCACCTTCCACAGGGAAGGCGCTCGCGGAGAGGATCTCTCCCTTCTCTCTCTCTGTCTCTCCCTGCATAGGTCTTGCGCTGTCGGCTGAAGGAGGAGGAGGCCCTGAGCAGTCTCCTTCTTGCTTGCTGAGAGGTGAGAAAAGCCACGGCTTTCGCAACAAGCGCAAAGCGCTGCTCGCTCATGAACGCAGCGATGGGAGCAACCTGAAAGCCAAGTGTCTCTCAGGGCTTCCCAGTTGCAGGGAAGGAGGCCCTGAACTGGCCACACGTGGCTGCGCCAAACGCTGTGGCGTTCTTCTAACACCGTGGCAGCAAGGGAGAAGGAAAAGGTCTCCCGAACCCCAGGATGTCGCCGCCCGCCCATTCAAGGATGCAAAGGGGGGAATTAAGTTACCCCCGAAAAGACGGCCTAGCCATTTTTTGGGGGGGTCAAAAAAATATAAGGCCCGGCCTTATAATGTGAGGAACACGGTATTAACCACCACAAACTCTGGGAAAGAAACCCTGAAGTTGGTGTGGGAACATCCCTAGGAATTTTAGAAGTTGGTACATTCCAACGGCTGTCTGCCTGTTCAGATTCCCCTCACCAACTTGCTGGAATGGGCAGAGAAATATCTCAAACCAGCAAGAAAACAAGTTCCATTGCCTTGACTTAATTTCCAGGAAATTCTACCTGGATGACTGAGAATCTTCATTGACCTAGAAGTCAGTGTTTCTCAACCTGAGCCACTTTATGATGCTTGGACCTCAACTCCCAGAATTCCCCAGCCACCCATCCTGGTTGGGGAATTCTGGGAGCTGAAGTCCATACATCTTAAAGTGGCTGAGGTTGAGAAACGTAGGTATCAGGGCAATCCAGTGTAATTCTCCATTCCTGAAGGAAAATGCCAGGTGTAGAAGGCAGAAGAAGAGGGCATATGTTTGTTCTCACCAGTGGAGGATTAAGGCTCACTGGGGCCCTAAGCACTGAGAAATCTTGTTGCCCCCCTCCTTTGTACATATTGTACAAACAAAGCCAAACTTAGGCTCCATAAAAGTTTTTGTGGTGCCCCCCTGGTGCTCTAAGCACTTGCTTAGGCTGCTTAATGGTTAATACACCACTGGTTCTCACTCATTAGCTTGGCCTGATTGTATAGCATATATGATCCTCAATTTACAACCATTCATTTAGTGACTGTTTGAAATTGCTGTGGCACGTATGACTGGTCCTTGCAATTATGATTATCATAGTATCCCCACAGTTACATGATGAAAATGTGAGTACTTGGCAAACAGCATGTACGGTATTTAGAAGGATTGCAGAATCCCTGGGTCACATGATCATCATTTGTGACCTTCCTGATGGCTTCTGGAAGGTCAGAAGGAAAGGGAAGAATGAAAGATCAAGGCTAAAATATTGAAAAATGTCGGTTTGGCAGAATTTGAGCTAAAGTGTGTGCATATTTGTGTGCATGTTTCCTACATTTTCCTACAGGTCTCGCTTTTTTTTGCACTTATTTGACATTCACTCTTGTTTTTTTTCTTTTTTTTCTAGGTTTTGCAAGAACCACTTGATAATTTTTAAAAAGTATGTATTATTGTTTCATACTGAAATCTTATTATCCAACCCTGATTATTTCATTTCAAGATAATTCAATAGGTGTTGGACTTAGTCCATTTATGACCATGTAGAGATTCTAGGCTGATTCCTCTCTTGACTCCGGCCCAAGACTTTGTCACTCCTTCTGCAACTAGTCATTTCTGGCACATTTTGCACAGTATGCCACAAGCATAACTAAATCCCACATTGATTCCAAGCATACCCATGGTACATTAAGTAAGGAAAGGTCTGTAGAAATGTTATGATATTACATAATATTTTTAAAAAGAGAACTCTTTTAAAATGTTTTTCACAGAATATTTTTAAAAGGGGAACTCAATACCAAAGGAGTTAACATGTTAGAATATTAAATTTTGATGAAATTAAAGTTACAATAAGTCAAATCAAGCTTTGTCTTAACAAAAAAAAATTATCTGTCTTTGGCTTCTTTTTGGGATGTGGCCATTTAAAGAACAAGCACAATGCTCACCCTGAAGAAGATTGCATACTCTTTCAGTATACCACCAGGTCTTTAGAAAATACAGATTTTTCTGAGTAAATATACATTGAATCTAGGATACTGGAAAAATGTAATATCAACACCATAAACCTTTTAAAAAAGAAAATAAACAGCAGCAGTGAATTGTTTATATATAAATCTGGTCTGCTTATAATTCTTACTGTGACTTGCTATTCAACTTACAGAAAAAAATAAAGATTTTAAAAACATATTTAAAAAGTTTAAAAAGCAATAGTAAAGGATTGTGTTGGGAAACAATAGCTCAAAAATTAGTTAAAATATCATAAAAAGAACTCCTTAATAAAAAAAATTTTAAGCGGAATCCTGTCTGAATTGGTCACTGGGACTACAAGTTTTGTCTTCTGCGTGTTTGGATTTGTGCTGGAACCGTTCCTCAGAGAACTTCTCTCTGGAAGCATCAGTCCAAAAGCTTGGAAGACTAAACCTCTGGTCCCAATGACCGATGTGGGGCACGTATATTTGCTTTCATTCATAAAACATTTTTAGCCCTTGTGATAAGCACTAACAAAAGTTATTAAGAGAACAAAAGTGTTCATTTCAAAATATTTATTTCAACATCACTTAGAAACAGTTCCCAACAAAGGGAAAGAAATAAAATAGCTAAGCTTCTTGGTGGAAGACTGAAGGTTTGAAATTTTCTCTCCCAGAAGCTTTCCATGTTTTCACATCCTGGATTTTATCTTCTGCTTCAAGATAGCAACTTGGTTGTTTCTACTACCACTTACCAATCTTCAGAGAGTGCCTCACCTAGCACCTACTTTTCTAAATCTTATGCTTGAGAGGCATAAGGTTCTCACAACTTCTAGATATTAAAATATTGAAAATACAAATAGTGGAATAATATCAATACAATCTCTTTCCCCCAGCTTCTATGGAGTTCTGCATTAGTTTTTAAAATTATATTTTTCCCCAGAGAGAGAAAAATATAACTTAGAACCATGTTGTTTCTCTCTATATTATATGAGAAGGCTTAGTCCACATTCATTCAATGAAACATGGCTATCTCTATATATATTGTCCATTTCTATGAAATCATTTTTAGTTTATTTAAATAGTTTATGTAATCAAATGTTGCTTATAATTCTTGCGTCAATAAATAAAGATTACAGCTCAATTAGGAAAAAAACCCCACAGTTATCGTTCCTGATTCTACAATCAGCAAGCAAAGGTTGGCTAACTTTTGTCTTTCATCAGGTCAAAATAGTTATCATGCACAAAGCTCAGCCATACTCCCACTGACCAACATAGAACCTTGACACTTGTAATGTATTCTGGAAAATCAACATCAGGAAAGCACAATAAAGAATGTTCACAAAATCCTTCTAAAGTTCAACAGGCCCAAATGAACATATAAATATTTGCATTTTAAATACAACCTGAGTATTCCAGATATAAAGTGAAACAAATCAACCCAAACCAGCTTTGAGGTTTTCTATGTTTGTATGCACTCTAAAGATCAATGGGAGGACCTAGAAGCATCTGTATAGTAAATACGCACATCAAAGCTCAACACACCAAAAAATCATCCTCTTACTCAAAATTATTGCATTTACTAAATTTGTGCAGGACATGGATGCAAAGTGGAAAGGTGCTTGCAGTACAATATGGTGTACAACATACCAACCATAAGAACCTCCGTTCTCGTCCTGACCTAACCGTACAGCAATGTGTCCACTCCTGTGAACTCCTCACAGCACTCTAAAAAACATATAGATAATGGAGAGAAGGACCTATACACTGACTACCGTGCTGACTGGATCAAAAGTAACTCACACAACCCACAACTCAGCATCCAACTCTACTCCAGTCAGTCCACCATCACCCAAGACTAGGCACACACACCCCTAACTACCTCAATTCCAACTACAATTGGCCTTAAATGCAAGCTACTCAATGCAAGAAACCTTGTGAATAAAATACCTTGAATTCTCCTCTTACTAAATATGGCTACATTTTGACATCATATTTGTCTGTGAAACATGGCTCAACGCATCTCTCCCTGACTCCATTACCACAGTAAGAGACTATCATGTTTACCAATCAGATCGTGAAATCCGTGTAGGAAGTGGTGTTGCTATCTTCTATAAAAAGTCCTTACATCTAAAAAACATCCAAGTTACCCAGGAGCTTGTTCTCCTGAGACCATCGTCTGTGAACTGTCCTTAAATATCACATTTTTGATTCTTACTATGTTACAGAGCCCTGATTCTGCAATAGAAACAAGTAAACAGCTAAATTCACTACTAACATGGGCAACATCCTGCCACATGCTTTTATCTTTCTTGGTGACATCAATCTAACCTCATATTAACTTACCTTAACAAATGTACAGCTGAACCCACACATGCAACCTTCTACAATGCAGTAACAAATCTGGGACTTGACAACTAGTAACCAACAACACTAAACTTAACAAACTGCCTTGATCTCATCTTCTGCAATAGTTTGAATTCAATTTACGAGACAAATTAAAGAACCCTTTTCCAACAGAGACCACACAACATAACTGACTTTTGTCCACACAAAATCATCACAGCAACGTGATCCCCAATTATAACTTAAAAAAGGCAACTATGATCTTATAAACAACGATCTCTCATCCCTGATTGGCAATTTCTATTCACTGGATGCAATACTGTTGAAGACCATTACAACATAATTTTATTTGAAGTCAAAAGAGTCATCAAATGATATGTAACAATAACAACTCCCAAAACCAGAAAAAACAGATTACCCATAACAATAAGGAAGCTTCAACCCAAAAAGAGATCATTTTGGCAGAAAAAACAAATCTGGTCACGTGGCAACTTCAAAAGCTGATACAAACAATTATGCCACCAGATAAAGACTGAATAAACCAGTTATCACACTAAACAAGAGGAAAACCTTCTATGCACCAGTTCCACCGCGCTTTCTACAATTTGTAGAAAGTAATCTACAACAAATTAAAAGACTCAAGGTCATCCCACTCCTGAAAGGATCTAATGTAAAGACTGCAAGGACAACACCATTAAACCAACCTCTTTAACACATTCTTTGGCTCAATATTTGTAACAGCAATGGATCATGCCCAGTATTTTCCTAGTTGAACCACTGACAACTACAATTATCTAATACATATCGATTTTACAGAAGACAAATGTTGAAAAAGCACTATGCAATCTAAAACCATCTCTATCTATTGGACCAGACAGAATATGTGCCTACTTCTTAAAAAAGCTACCCACTGCCATAGCCAAATCTCTAAGCATAATCTTTGAAAAATCTTTCAGGACCAGCACCTTGCAAAACTATGGTCACAAGCCACGGCATCCCCATCTTCAAAAAGAGAGACCCCAGCCTAGTTGAAAATTACAGACAAATCTCTTTATGCTGCGTCACCTGTAAAGTCATGGAATAAATTATTAACCAATCCATTATCCTCCACTTAGAGACAACAAACCTACTCTCTAATAAACAATTTGGTTTCAGAAAAAAACTGTCCTGTAATTCGCAACTCTTACACTGCAAAAACATATGGACTACACAACTCGATCAGGGCAAAGCAATAGACGCAATCTACATAGACTTCTGTAAAGCCTTTGATTCAGTGGTACACGACAAACTACTCCTAAAACTAAAATCTTACGATATTTCTGGACAACTGCATAATTGGATAGAAGCACTGACAATAAATGGTCAAAATTGGGAGTGTCCTATCAAATTCTGTACCTGTCAACAGTGGTGTCCCCCAAAGAAGTGTTCTAGGACCAACTCTCTTCATACTCTACATAAATGACCTCTGTGATCATATTCAGAGCAACTGCATTCTCTTTACTGAAGATGTAAAGCTATTCAACACCACACTGCTACCCTTCAAAAAGACCTTGACTATGTATCAGAATGGTCAAACAAATGGCACTTCAAATCTCAACCAATAAATGCTCTGTCTTCCATATTGGCAAAAAAAAATCAGAAAATAAAATAGAAGCTGAATAGTCAAGACTTGTTGATGATCCAAACCCTGTCAAGGACCTTGGAGTACTCATCTCTCAATGATCTCAAGTGCTTGAGCCCACTGTACTACATAGCCAAAAAGGCATTAAGAGTTATTAACATAATCCTACATAGCTTTTTCTCTGGTAATATTACACTATTAACTAGAGCATACAAAACATTTTCTAGACCAATACTTGAACACAGCTCATCAGTCTGGAACCTCTATTACGTATCTGATATTAACACAGTTGAGAAAGTCCAGAAATATTTCACAAGAAGAGTTCTCCACTCCTCTATTTGTTGCCAGAATAGCTTATGCCACCAGACTTGAAATTCTAGACCTAGAAAAGCTAAAACTATGCCGCTTTTGGTCTGATCTTGTATATGAAATCATACATTGCAATGTCCTACCTGTCAATGAATATTTCAGCTTCCACCATAACAATACCAAGAGCATACAATAGATACAAACTCAAGGTTAATTGCACCAAACTTAATTGCAGGAAATATGACTTCAGCAACAGAATGGTCAATGTCTGGAATACTCTACCTGATTCTGTGGTTTCTTCCCAAAACCCCAAAACTTTAACCTTGGGCTGCTCTACTATTCTCACCCCTTTCCTAAGAGGTCATGACAGAGTGTGTATAAACACACCAATATTCCCTGTCCTATTGTTTCTTTTTATTTTTCTTATATGTATCCATTTCATGTATTCATAACTATGTTTACACTTCTACTATTATCTTGTAAGCAACGGACAAATCAAATCAAATAAATAAATAAATCCTATTGAAACTCAAACAAGAGGCTGGACATAGAGGTGCTGTGCGATCCCAGGAAAACACATTTCAGTTAAGGAAATGTTAAGAAGGCTCCAACAGCTATTAGGATCCATGCTGGATCTAAAGCACAATTTTTTTACTTTGGATCCTAAATATGACAATCAGGTAATCCTCGAGTTACAACCACAACTGGGACCAGAATTTCTGTTGCTAAGCAAGGTGATTGCTAAGGGAATCACGTCCAATTTTATGACCCATTTTGCCATAGTTGTTCAGTGAATCACTGCAGTTATCAAGTGAATCGTAGATTGTTAAACCCAGTTGCAAAATTATCAAATATGTGCACTGTCATGGCTTGAAAATACATGTTTTATTTTGAGCTTGGCAACACTGAAAGTAGGGATGTGCAGCACTGGAGATGCAAAGTTCGAAAGCTGCATGGGAGGACACACATGTTCTACTTACTGGCACCTTCTAAAAGAAGATGCTTCTTTTCTTGGGATAGCCAGGTTGGGAACATATTTGTATTAAGAGGTGTCAATTGCTTGCCCACAAAATCCACTTGGAATGGTTTTGTTCATGCTCACCTAACAGCTTCTGACCTGGGATATGTGATTTATTGAGTTTGGGCAGCCATTCTGGCAGGGCAAAAGGGACTCAAAAGCCTGTTCTGCTTTTGATCAAAGCATTGCCCTTCCCTACTTCAAGGCTGAAGTATTTTGTAGGCCCCATTGGTGCAAATTAAGCCCAAGGATTCTTCTGCTATGATTCCCCAGAAATCTATCTGAATTTGCTCCTGAACCCCATTGTTTTATTAATTATGTGCCATCATTTTGACCCCTAATGACCGCAGAGTTAAATTTTCTCAACAATGATCTAAACTACTGGTGTCAAACTTGATCGCGTCATATGACATCAAATGACAGATCACGATGTTTTTTGTCTTTGTGGAGCTGGGGTGAGTGTGGCCTGTGTGTGATGCATCTGGCCAGCGGGCTGCCAGTTTGACACCCCTAATCTAACCCAAACCCAGTCTTTCAGGACTTCCAGTGATGCCTCATCATCAGTATAACTGAGTCCATCACGCTGACTTCTGGTTGCCTTCTTCTCTTTCCTTCTAATTTTCTTAGCATTAAAGTCTTTTTCAAAGAACTGGATTTTTCATAATGAGTTTGAAATAGACTAATCGGACCCTGGTTATTTGCAACTAAAGGAGAACTCTGGGTTAATATTTTCAATGATCCATTAGTTAGTTTTCTTGGCTGCTCATGGTATTCTCAGGAGTCTTCTGAGGTTTAAAGGCATCAAAATTCTTCCTATATTTCCTCTTAGCTAGAAATGTATTAATGTAATTGTAATGTAATAAAAGTAAAAAACAACAGTGGTGG
The DNA here is from genome assembly GCA_004320025.1 of Laticauda laticaudata. Taxonomy (NCBI): domain Eukaryota; kingdom Metazoa; phylum Chordata; class Lepidosauria; order Squamata; family Elapidae; genus Laticauda; species Laticauda laticaudata. The sequence continues at coordinate 11,853 of BHFT01038682.1, forward strand.
GACTTATCTCCGGGGGGATGAGTCAGCCTACTGAGATGAGGTGGACCGGTTGCTTTCGTGGTGTGGAGACAGTAACTTGGTCCTCAACACCAATAAGACCAAGGAGCTTAAAGAGGACTATAGAAGGAACAGATCAGACATCCAGCCCTTGCTTATCCATGGAGACCGAGTGGAGCAAGTGGCTGGTTTTAAGTTTCTGGGTGTTACCCTAAAAGAGGACCTGACCTGAGGTGCCCACATTGCAGCCCTGGTCAAAAGGGCCCAGCAGAGATTAGACTTCCTGAGACTTCTCAGAAAACAATAACTGAATGAGAAATTGATGGTGACCTTCTACCGCTGCGCCATAGAGAGCATTTTAACATACTGTATGGTTTGCCAATTGCAGATAGGACAGCTTTCCAGAGGGTGAATGTTATTGGCCAAAATATCATGGGTTGCCCTCTCCCCTCTTTGGAAGAGCTTTATAGCTCCCACTGCCTTAAGAAAGCTCAAAACATTCTCAAAGATCCATCTCATCCTGGGAACCCTTTTTTTGAACTATTGCTATTCTGTTCTGAAAAGAAGGTATGCAAGACAGGAGCTCCAAATAAACAGCTCTTTATTAAACTCTTAATGACTTGTAACAGAACAGCCTTGCTGGAGCCGTGGCAGCCCTTTTTATAGCGGCTGCTCGCGGCTTATGGCCAATGACAGCTCTTTGAGCTTTCCTGCCGTTAGGCGGCCAATTGCAGCAGTACTTAAACAGCCAATCCGATTGCGCCTTTTCAGCTAATCGGATTTAAGTATTTGAAGTATTCCTATACACAACAATTACCATCTGGCAGACGGTACAGAATAATAAAAATAAGGACAAATAGGCTGAAAAACAGTTTCTATCTCAGGACAGTAGCTCTTTTAAATTCTACTGTATAGTGCAGTGTTGGTGTGGTGTTGGGGTTTCCGGTTCAATGTGTGAAGAATGAAGGATGTGTGTTTGTGTTTATTTTCATGGTCACGATCATGATGTGCACTGAAGATGGTGTTTGATTTTGTTGTATGAGGTGCAATGACAACAAAATACTAAACTAAACTAAATTTCCAAAAATGCCTTCATAAACGTAGATATATCTTTTTTCCTGTCTTAGTGCTTTCTCATTCTTTTGAATTTTTGCAGATCTATTCCTACTGATCTATTAACTCCCAAAGGAACTGCTCCCTTTGATTAATTTCCCTCTGATCTGTGACCCAACTTAGAGACTCAGCTGTATCACAAGGCTTATAGCCTTTTTTCATCCTTTCTCAGAATTTGCAAGGGGAAAAAAAATCAATTGCCACCACTTAAAGCAATGGATGCATTTACAAGATAAAGTTCTCATGGCTGGAACAAATGACATCTAGACATTTGAACTTTTACTAAAAGTGTTTCTGGTAAATACGGACATTTTCTCCCTGAAATGCAGAGATGATCTTAGAAAAGGAAATCCATTCTTGCTTCATCAGGCTTGAATGTGGGTCAGACAAGAAGAAAAAATAATTTGTTCAATTTTGTTCCCCACTCCAATGCTTTCGTGGGCCTTGAAAGTCCACATGATTGTATCAGATCCAAGTTTCATAGCATCTATGAAAGCTCATGAATGTCCCTTTCTGGAAATTATGATGGGGCCTGCTATCTCCAGTTTCTGGCCTAGGAAGCATGGTAGATTATCTAGAAGGGAGAGACTTGCTCCACTGGACTTGCTCCATCTATTCAAATTCTTAACCTGGAGAATTAAGTTATCCCATTCCAATATTAATTGTTCATCCGTGCTGGTGGCATCTCCTACAAGACAGATTTATTTCTGCATCTAGTGAATCAATTCATTGAAAACTGAGCATTTTTAACAAATAAATAAATACATATGCAGCTTTGCTCCAGCATGTAACACTGTGTGTGGTTCCTAATGCAAATTTCCTCTCGGGAGCTTTGTAAACATCATTGTTAAATTGTATATTTAGATTAATTAGGATGCTCTCCATTGTTATTTCTCAATCCCCTTTTCCCTTCTTCCATTTCAAAGGGAATGTTTGCACATTGTGGACCACCCCAGCTGTCTGAATCTGACTGGCAAGACAACACAATTCCAGATTTGCCCCAGATTGCCCCTTGAAATAATCCAATCCACTGGAATGTTTAAGTTTCATATCTGCTTTGCAGTATCTTTTTAATAGTAAATTGATATCAAATATAAACATAGAAAGTAGAAACAACATTTTCCCTGATTATGGAGAATGTTTAGCTGGGGATGTTTTCTGTTGGAAGTTACAAAGACTACCAATGCAAATTTTTCTTTAAGTGAGCAGAGACCAGGTAATACATTCATATAATACATTCATGTTTATCTTGCAAGAACTGCAAAGCTTAGACTCAATTGATGTAGGAATTTTAATGTAAACCTAACAATTTAAACCTAACACTCTGTGAGACAGTTCTATAACAAGTGTTAAGTGTTTACTGTTTCCTTTAAAGCACCTTTGTTAGTTAAAACAGTGTTTGTCAACCTTACTAGCTTGAAGATGTATGGACTTCAATTTCCAGAATTCCCCAGCAAGCCTAGCTGGTTGAAGTCCACGCATTTTCAAGCTGCCAAGGTTGACAAATACTGAATTAAAATTAGAAATACTGAAAATATAACCTCTTGTTTCTCACATAGTCTGTTTTAATTTAAGCATCCTATCTTGGAATATCTAAATATCTTCAGAAGAAACTTGTGCCACCTAATAGTTTGTCCAGTCTCCAAATCCCCCAGATAAACTTAGGTTTACTAGATCTGGCTGCAGAAATGTAAACATCCACTAGACAGCAGTACAGATCTGTAGAAACACACTGCTGCCATCTGGTGTTCCTTCCCATTTCTGCAGGCCAATTATGAATTCCTTTGATGTAAAGTAGACATTAAAATTGTTGGGAAGGAGGGGGGGGTCAAGAACAAAATTAGCTTTGTGTGCAGCCACAAGAGATCCAGAACTGACCCCCTTCTCATAAAACTCCATATATATCTATTTTATCTATTCCCAGGCGAAGGCCAACAGTTTGGCGATTCCTGTATAATAGACAAAATATAATAAAAATAGTAAAAATCTGTAGAGATTCTCATTCATCCAGGTTATGATTGTCCCAAAGGTGATTTTTAAGGAGACAACTTTGGTTTTTTTTTTCTTTTGAAGGTATCTCTCTTGTCATCCAAGAAGCTTCTTCAGTTCTGACAGGATAGTGGAGAAAGGAAGGATGTATATTTCTTGCTGGCAGATGGTCCTTTTCATATCAAACTTGATTTCATGGAGCACAGCATCAGGGTTGTATTTAACATTGAGCGGCCAAGAGGGTGTGGCTGGGGTGGGCATGGTCAGCTCGACATAGCTTGTATCCCAGATGCCTGTGGTGGCCTGAGAACTCTGCCAGTTTCCTTTATTGTCATTGCACCTCGTACAACAAAATCAAACACCATCTTCAGTGCACCTCATGACCATGAAACTAAACACAAACACACATCCTTCACCCTCCACACATTGAATTGAAAACCCTTGACACCACACCAACACTGCACTATACAGCAGAATTCAAAACAGCTACTGCCTTGGGATAGAAGCTGTTTTTCAGCCTATTTGTCCTTGTTTTTATTATTTTGTACTCTCTGCCAGATGGTAATAGTTCAAAAAAAAAAAAGGGTTCCCAGGATGAGATGGATCTTTGAGAATGTTTTGACCTTTCTTAAGGCAGCGGGAGCTACAAAGCTCTTCCAAAGAGGAGAGAGAGCAACTAATGATCCTCTGGGCAATGACATTAACCCTCTGGATTGCTTTCCTATCTGCCATTGTGCAATTGGCAAACCATACAGAGGTGCAGTATGTCAAAATGCGCTCTCTGGTGCAGTGGTAGAAGGTCACCAGCAGTTTTTCATTCAGTTGTTTTCTGAGAAGTCTCAGGTAATATAATCTCTGCTGGGTCTTTTTGACCAGAGCTGTAATGTGTACCCCCTAAATGGGCTCCCAAGCTGTTTTTGGCTGCAGTGGCCTCCTGGAAGCATCTGCCAGTGAAAACGGAGCTCAAGAGGGCTGAGTATGGTGCTTGTGAGCTCTGTTTTTGCTGGTAGAGGAACCGCAGGCTGGTCCGTTGCTATTTCCAGGGTGAACTCACAGGCCAGATCTAAGCACTCCATGGGCCGATCCCGCACATGGGCCTTGAGCTTGACACCCCTGTTTTAAAGGTTGTTGAAGCACTTGGAGGTTTATCTGTGTCCTCGGGATCATCTGAGTAGCACTCCTGGTTCCTGTGGTCTGCAATTTTTTCCTCTGGAAATCCATTCCCACACCTTCCAAAGCAGAGTCCCCAAACTTGGCAACTTTAAGACTTGTGGACTTCAACTCCTAGCTGGCTGGAGTTGCAATCCACAAGTCTTAAAATTGCCAAGTTTGGAGACCTCTGCTCCAAAGGGTGTTCATCCAAAATTGTATAGCTAAAAGTCTGTAGAGATTCTCAGTCATTCAGGTCATAGTTGTCCAAAGGCATCTTTTTAGGAGGCCACTGGACTTTCTTGTTTTTCTTTTGAAGATGTTTTGCTTCTCATTCAAGAAGCTTCTTCCGCTCTGATAGGATAGTGGAGAATGGAAGGTGACCCAGAGGACACAAGTCAACCTCCAAGAGCTTCAAGGACCTTCTAAAAGGATGCAAATCCTTATACTGCCTGCCTTCCATTCCCCACTATCCTGTCAGAACTGATGAGAAGCGAAACATCTTCAAAAGGAAAAACAAGAATGTCCAGTGGCCTCTTGAAAAAGCACCTTTGGGATAATAAAGTAGTAAGCTTGAACTCGACAAGGTTTTGGTTGTTTGTGCCTGACATAAACAATCGGTAGTAAACTAGCCTCATCCTGATTTCAATAAACAACATTATTTAGGTATTAATTGTTATTAGTTTGTCACATAAATCATTGAAAAATAGTCCTGGATATTTCCAGTCCTCTATATTATACCAGATAAGGAATCAGCATACGAAATATAAACTCTTGCAGAATTGCTTCTGTGGACCTAATATTTTAAAGTGTTATTAGAAATGGTTTACAATATTACCAATCAACATTAAGACATACATGATTTGTTTTGGAACATGGACTCTCTGTTGTCATTTAGTCCTCCAAAGCAAGTTTATCTGTGACTTCAGGAGGAGGATCTGGCACGTCCATCACGCCTAACTTCTTCCCAAGAAAGCAAGATCGCCATGCTTTTTTATAACATGCTGGTGTAAGACAGCACAAAAAACTATCCATGCGTGTTAACCAACTACCTGAGAAAAAGTTAGCCTGCAGCCATTGGAAAGGCATAGTAGCCTTTGCTTTCTTATCACATCGCTTATAGTTAGTTCACCAACACAAGATTGTTACTAACCAATTGCTTTATGAATGGCCATCATTAATAAGTTAGTAACAAGCAACATTAACATAATGATATATGATTTCTGTATGTTAATCCCATTTACTTTTCTATATCTGCTAAAACACCAACAGTTACATTGTGCACATCTGTTCAGCAGACTGCAAACCTGATTGTTGTTTATTAAGCATTATTCCTATTTGTAGTGCTAGAAATGAAGGAAAGTTAACTTCTCTTGGATTCAAAAGAGTGCTATAATCTTTGATCTGACTTTCTTTCTATGCTCTAGTCTAGTACTTGCAAAGGTTCTGAGCATTACAGGGTTAATTCCCAAATAATCAGCAAATTCAGAATGAAAGTAAACTGGCTTGGCAAGTGCTATTTTGGTCCCACACATCATTTATTAGCAGGAAGATCTCTGCTCAAAGCACTCTGGGGACATAAGCTAATTAAATCTCCACAATACCCCTGGGGATAAAGCTAATGGCAATTGTCCTTTTTCCAGAGATGGGGAAATTGAGCCCTCAGAAGAAGACAGCTTGCAATCTAGTGCCTGCTAGGACCAGGACCATTTTACCGTTGGCCAGAATGCTACAGCTAGTTCTTGACTTATACCCATTCATTTAGTGACCATTTTAAGTTACCAGGGCACCGAAAAAAGGTGACTTATAACCATTTTTTACACTTATGACAGTTGCAGCATCCCCATGGTCATGGGATCAAAATTCAGGCACTTGGCAACTGGCATGTATTTATGACAGTTGCATTGTCCTGGGGTCATGGGATCATCTTTTGCGACCTTCTGACAAGCAAAGTCAAGGGGGGAAGCCAGATTTGCTTAATGATCAAATGATTCAGTTAACAAATGCAGTGATTCACTTAACAACTGTATCAGGAAAAGTCATAAACTGGGGCAAAACTCAATCATCTTGTGGTTTTAAGTTGAGGATTATCTGTATATGTTTCAATATGTAATATATTGGTCAATGGCCATGGAAATGTTGCTTGGATTAGTGCTCTGTTTTGGAGAAGATCTTCTATGATCAAGTTTCCAGCAACAGCCTTCGGTCCTCTGTTATAATAGCAGGAAGCATTCCATTCAAATTGTCCTCCAAAACATTTGCAGGTGCAATGGTCCTGAAAAAGTAGAGCTATGATTGACCGACACCCTTATGACCATCACAGCATCCCCATGGCTACATGATAAAAATTCAGGCCCTTGGAAAGTAGCATGGATTTATGATGGTTGCAGTATCTTGGGGTCATGTGATCACTATTTGCAACCTTTCCAACCAGTTTCTGACAAGTCTGTAGAAATTGGACCCACTTAACCAGGGGTGTCAAACACAAGGCCTGCAGGCCAGATTTGGCCTGCGGAGCCACCCTGAAAACTATAAAGGACTGGCTTGCGTGCCTCTACCAGCGAAAACGTAGCTTGGGAAGGTTGGCCCTTCTGAATTCTGTTTTCACTGGCAGAGATTTACAGGAGGCTGTCACAGCTGAAAACGGAGCTTGGGAACCTGTTTTCACTGGCAGAGCCCTTGGACCACCACAGACGCCTGTGATGGGAATGACCCTGGACACGCCCACCTTGGCTCCCCAAGATCAAACACAATCCTGATGTGTCCCTCAAAGAAATCAAGTTTGACATCCCTGCACTTAATCATGATCACTGACTTGCTTACCCATGGCAAAAAGGTTGCAAAAATCAGGTGTCTCATTGAGCAAATGTCTTGCTTAGTAATAGAAGTTCAAATCCCAATTTGTGATTGTATTGAATATCTGTACTGCACTCAAGCTATTTGGAAAAGTGCATGCTAATCCCTTCGTTGTTAATAACAAATTGTTATCAAATTTTCCAAACAAAATCTTCACCTAGAATACTTTTAAAAATAATAATAATCTGATTCAGATTTGCCCATTTCTAAGCCTTATGGCCCAGAATCTGTAATGTCCTATTTTTTTCTTGAAGCAAAATTAAATGGTAGTATAATTTATAAATACATTCCTACTCTTTCCAATTAGCACAGAGATTCACCCCCAAAATATGTTAGCTGTACAAGACAAAGGCAAGTGGCATCATCAAAGAAAGTGATTTGGATTTTCTGCCTAATTGCAACTTTACAATGGCTGAATGTGTATTATAATACTGTGTGCAGGATCTATTAAGTGAGCAAAGACCACAATGGTTAACCTGCTGTTTACCCTCGTAAAATAGCTGGCAATTTAAAACAATTGTTCTACAGCCTGTTTCCATTAACTCGTCAGGATGAAAATCATCAACTTAAAACACATTCATAGTGATAGTGGTCAGTTGATACATTCACATACAAGTCAGCTGAATCAGAATAAGCTTTAAAGGAAAGTTTGTCATGCCACTTTCAGATCAGACCTTACTTCAGAACAAAGGATCTGCAAACTGAAAATAATCTTTGCAAGAATATGAAACCCCAAAGGGGGGAAAATGTTTCCCAAAAAGTTAAGAATAAATACACAATGCCAAATTAAAATATAATCACTAAAGTGTTGCCATACAGTAAGAACCAGTCATTAGGGACATCTCCAGGGTGGGGGTGGGTGAAGATGGCAGTAGAAATCTTGCAATTGAAGATGTGACCCATTTTCTGGATTGCATGTAGCGGGGATTGCAATTGTGTGATTACACTCACCTTCTGAAGTGTTATCCCTCCTCCTGCACATTAAAGCTCTCGCCAGCTGAAATGATTGACACCTGGACCAAAAGTATTTGCTCATCCTCACGCATACCTTAACCATCTTCCATTTGGATTATTACAATGCCTTCTACGTGGGACTGTCCTTGAAGACAATTAGGTAGCTGTAACTGGTGCAGAATGCAGTAACATGCACAGCTTGGGGTGTCAAATAACACATCAGCTGCATTGACTCCCAGTTGTTTTCCTCCAGGGGCTGATTATTGCCTTATAATATAAATGTGGTTACCTAGTGGGATTTCAGACGTACGCCTTCTTGATCACCACAACCCTTTGAGAAACCACCTGAGATCTGAGGGAACCCACCCTTCTAATCTTCCAGAGAGCTGTGAGACCTCTTTCTTCCCCAAGCACTCTACATGGGCTAGGATGATGTTTCTGTATATCAATCAGTCAATCCAGCCAAATCTTCCAGATCACCACAATACAAAGAAAATTTGAGAACCTGGAAGTGTGCAAAGAGCAGCCAAGATGATAATGGGTCTGTACACTAAATCATATGATGAACTGTTGAAAAAGCTACTTGTGCCTAGTCTATCTAAGAGAAGGATTAAGAGTTATGTGATAGCTGTCTTCCAGCATTTGAGGGGTTGTCACTGAGAAGAGGATTGATTTATTGTCTAGGGATTTATTGTCTAGGGAGGCAGTCATGGGTAGAAACTTGTCAAGGGACATACATAGAGAAAAAAATCCAACAGAGAAAAATTAATCAGTGGAATACCTTCAAGAAAAGATTGGACAATCATTTGTCCCAGATGCAATAAGATCTCCTGCCTTGGACAGGGAATTGGATTAGAAGATCCCCAAAGTCCCTTCCTGACCTATGATTCTAAGTTACTTTGAGAATTTTCTCTTTGACATATACCATCAGAGTTCAGAAATGTCACACCGAATTGTATTATTCTGGGAAACTGAAGCAAAGCATTGTCAATGTGAGAAGAACTGCAATCCTGAAAGAACTTCAATAAGAGGCACACCTAATTTGCAGTATTTTATTTACAAGTATACATTGAACACAAAGAAACACTGATATTTAAGCCTAGTTAGTAGTGTAACAATATGCTTCATCTGGATGATTATTCTAATCCAATTACATTTAAAAATTAATGCCAATAAATTCTTGGTCATAATATTAAGAAATATATAAATTGAAAATATGATTGCTTAAAATTTAAAAATGAAAATGAAGCCTTTCTGAGTCAGACTTTAACATAATCAGAAGGGAAAAGTCTCAAATTGAGTGTATATAGTTCAAGTTAACAGAATAAAAAGCGTAGTTTCACTGTGAGGGGAACAGGCAGTTTGCTTCTTTAGAGAGAAGACATATCCCCACTTTAGAGCCTCCAGTGTGCAATCACATCATTGAGCAGGACGATTTCCCTTGTGAAGATCCTCCATCTATCTTCTCTGCTTCCAAAATTATCCTCCGGAAAACATCCACAGCAGTCTGAAAAAAGGAAACAGAAGGAGATCTTCTAAGAACCCAATGCACAACTGTACAGAGTTCTTTCTTTTGTATTAGAACAATGATTAATATCCAGTGCCAGTGCTGGTGGCTAAGTGGGGTGGATTAGGTACTGCACCTGTTCTTTGAAAAGTCACAGAGGCCCTGGAGATTCTGGTAGCGTATTTACAGAAATGTAATCTTAGCCTATCCAGAAATCACCAAGTTGAGGAAAGCTATAGTAAGGAATACATAGGAGCAGCAACCCAGGAACTACACATTTTCTACACAATACTAGCCTTCTGTAGCCTGATTAAAATAAGCTGCCTCTTACTGTGCCCGTTGGTTTTCAGTAGAATTTTTGCCTCCACTGTTTTTAAAACATGCTTTAAGGACTGGGACTGAAAAAGAACCAGTTGCCCAGAAAATGCTCTACGAGAAAATATTGGTACCAGTAATTTGTGAAGTGCAAATTGTTTTGGTGAGAAACCATCTCTCAACATTTTTGAATTAACTCAATAGCAAATCCAATAGCCTGCCTCTTTATATTGCAAGAATTATTTGTCAACAAGGTGTAATTTTGAATTGGGCTTCCTGTCTAATTTGTTCCATGGATTTAAATGCCCCCTTAGGCATCTTAAAAATGTAATACAAGTAATTGAACTGTGTTTTGTTTATGGCCAGATGTACACAGATGTACATAGACGTGACATTTTAAAATCTAAAATCAAATGAACATATTCACCATATCAACGTATTTCTCTCTATATATAAATGGTCCATAAAGGAGCTGGTTAATATATTTCTTTTGAATATTATTTTAGCACAATCCTAAACTATATCGACAACTAATCAACATTTTTTCTACACAGATTTCAAATCTGCAATTCACTTTCTCTTTAGGAAAAACACTCCAGGAATATTATTTTGATGGAAAAAAAATCCTATTACTGAATCAGGACTTTAGAAACAAGGAAAATATATTCTCATCTTAACAGATAACCAGTGGTTTGTGATTTGTTGAGTATGTTATCAATAGCTGGTCTCACCCACTGGGCCAGGGCATAAACTTTACTACTGGTGAGTTCAATATAATTATTAATAATCATTATTAATCCAGGTTCAAATCTCATGACCTAAGACTGCATGGGATTGAGTGGAAACCTAGTAATATCTTTTTCAGTGTATTTGAAAATGGTCTATGCTGACTGGAGAATTCTGGAAGCTGGAGTTCACAAGTCTTAAAGTTGCCAAGATTTGGCATTTTTGAGCTAGTCTTCGACTTCATGATCACTTTTCATCCCATACTCTAAATTGCCCTGATAGGCCATGGAAAATAGTGATTCTTACCTTACATCCTCTTTTACCTTTTTAAAAAACGTTTTAGGCAATTGGAATCAAGTGGCTATATTCAGTTTCGGATATCTGCAGTTTCACAATAGCCTCACTGACTGAAATGGGTAACATAATGATGATTTGTGACAGAAAGAGTCAAATAAATGGCAGTCTTGAATTTTCCCTTGAAAGAAGGCCATTACCAAGTTGTACAAAGACTGACTTGGAAAATTCCTCTCCCACATACATATTCTATTAACCAGCAGCTCCAGCTAGAGAAATAATGGAAGAAGAGAGCAAGCTTTGAAATGAATTTAAAAAGAAAAAGAGAGTTGAAGGAAAGGAGAGAGGAATCCCAAATGCCAGGATTCCTAAATTCCTAAAAAAAATTTTTGTTTAAGCCTGTTTAAAAATGTTTCCTTTCTTAAAAGTACTGTAAAGACAAAAGCAATATTGAAGAAAGGACTAACATGAATTACAAAACAAATTGTTTGTTTACCAATAACATATTACCAAATTTTGAAAATGGTTGATTCCCTGTGTCTGTTCCAGTGAAATGTCTGATGCGGTATAGCAACAGGTTATGAAAGCAATCAAATAATAGTTTATGTGACCAGATAAGAATACTGCTGCAATAAACAAACTGCTTTTAATGACATGAGATGTAAGTATTTTTTAAAACATGTGGCATATATTCATTTCTAAAATAAATAAAAATAGAAGCAAAATGACCCCCTCAAAAATGAAATAAATCATAAATTGTTTTGCCTTCTGTGCATCCATAAACTAACTGACTGGACTGCTGTGCAAAACTGTATGAGGCTGAAAGCTGTTCTGTTGCAATAATTATCCAGAGTTATTGAGAATTCGGTGACATAAAAGTTTTAATAATTATAATATTTTTACAGGCTCTTGAGGTTATTCTGTCTCTCTCTCGCTCAACTTCAATAATGGGATTTGAAATATATATATATTTTTCTTAAGTTTTTGCAGGGGCTTATATGTCTGGTATTCAGCTTTGTTCAGGTATTTTCCCACGTCACTATAGTTGTGCTTTTAAAGTTGTAGCAACGTTTCGGCAGAATCTCATCTGCCATCATCAGCCATCACAGGCTTCTGTACTGTATTCGTCAGTCTGATGATGGCAGAGGAGATTTCTGCCGAAACGTTGCTACAACTTTAAAAGCACAACTATAATGACGTAGGAAATACCCAAACAAAGCTTAATACCATACATGTAAGTACCTGCGAAAACTTTATATAGATAGATAGATAGATGATAGATAAGATAGATAGATAGATAGATATAGATTAGATAGATAGATAGATATAGATAGATAGATAGATAGATAGATAGATAGATAGATAGATAGATAGATATAGATATTGTTACCTGGTTTTCCTTAGCAGAGGATTCCAGGAAAGCTGCATTCCATGATTCTGCTAAAGCTTTCCCTTCTTCATAGCTGATCACCCTGGAGCGGAGAAAAAGGCAATTTGTTGTGAGAGAATCATAATAGGGAGAAGAGCCATTGGCTAACTTGGAAGTTCAATGGTAGTTTGGCTCTAGAATCCTGGTGTATGATTTTTGTAGCCTTGTCAGTCAGAAGGTTGTAAAAGGGGAATCACATGACCTAGGGACACTGCAACTGTCATAAATATGAGCCAATTGCCAAGCATCTGAATTTTGACCATGTGGATCAACACTGCAAGGAAAAAGCAATCTGCAATGATTTCCATTACAGGGTTATGCAAATCACATATTGTTGAGAAGGGACGGACTCTTATTGTTATATAACTGTATTTTTCAGTCTGTAAAATGCTCTGGACCATAAGATGCACATTACCTTTAGAGGAGGAAAACAAGAAAAAAAACCTGCCTCTGCCTCCCACCATCCATCTGGTATTCATCTGGCTAGCGTCCTTGCAGCAAACAGCGAGGTCAGTTTCAGCACATTATCGCAGCCCCAGCATATGGTTCAGCAGGGCTCTGCTCCATTGCGCCCAACACCGGTCAACTGAGCTGAGTTGCTGCCACCGCCATGGAACACTGGAGACTTTGCTGCCGATCACTGCCTATCACTTCCTGCCGCCTATCGCCACCCGTTCATCGCCACCTGCTCACTGCCAATTGCCATGGCCCATTCGCCACCTCCCACTGGCGGTGAATGGACCACGGCAAACGGGTGAATGATGATCAGCGAATGGGTGGCAATAGGCAGAAGTTGCAGTGGTGATCCTTGCTACCTACAACAACTCCCGTATTCTGGGAGCCTGATCCAACTGCCAACCAGCTGCTCGGCAGTGAAGACTCCAGTGTTTCCCAGCAGCGGTGCACCAATCCACCTACCCCCACTGCAATATTCACTCTATGAGAAGCACAGACATTTCCACCCATTTTTTTTTGGTGGGGGGAGTGTGTCTTATAGTGCGAAAAATATGGTATATATGCAAGGAAAGGGATATTCAGGTAATAGACTGACATTATACCTTCACAAATGATCACAATAATAACTTGATAGTTATTATTGTTGATAGTAATAACTTAGGCACCATCTCCAATTGCACATTACAACAGCTTCACAAGCAATTTACTGTGTGTTATTTTTGGAACAACCAATTGGGCCCATTAGGGAAATGCCATACATTTTACAGAATCCTATACTGACTAGATCAGAAAGGGTTATTATTTGGGGAATCTTTCTTCTAAAAGAATATTCAAAAATGTGAGGTAACAACAGAATTTGTTTTCATAATTAGGAGTTCTGGCTCAAGCATTAAATATTTATTAAATAAATTTATACAAGTAGTATTTGAATTACAACCATTCATTTAATGACTGTTAAGTGACAGTTACAATGGCACTGAATAAAGTGACTAATAACCAGTTTTCATACTTACAACTGTTTCAACATCCCCATGGTTATGTTATCTAAATTCAGACATTTGGCAACTGGGTCATATTTATGACAATTGCAGAGGTCCCAGGGATCATGCGATCACCTTTTGTGACCTTCTGACAAGCAAAATCAATAGCAGATGCCAGATTCACTTAACAATTGTTATTAACTTAATTAAAGTGATTCATTTAACAACTGTGGCAAGAAAGGGCATAACATGAAGCAAAACTCACTGAACATCTGTCTCAATGCTAACATCTGTCTCAGCTATGGCAATTTTTAGCTCAGTTGTGATTTAAGTCAAATACAATTGCGTAGCTACCCACCTCACACATATGTTGGGTAAATAACATTTTTTAAAAATCCCCCATGTAATCAAAATGCATTAAAAATGTATACAAACCCCCTACAGTACAACACAATGAAATCAGCTTTTTAATGAGCTCTGTCTCCATTCAGGGTTCCCAGGACCACTGACAAGGCCAAGTTTTTAGGGCCTTCTGGAAAAGCAACTGGATGAGGGCGAACCATTATTTGCGGGGGGGGGGGGGGGAATTATGTTNGGGGGGGGGGGGGAGAGAATTATGTTTCATAGAGAAGGGGCCAACACAGAGAAGGGCTCTTTTCATGGTCCCTCCATATGTACATCCCGTCATTGATGGGATCCATAACAAGCTTTGCCTTCTTATCAAAGAAGCCAGGTAGATGCAACAGAGGATAGGCAGCCGTTCAAAAAGCCCAGCCCCAAGCCACACACACACGCAATAAATATCTCTGATATTAAGCAACTTTTCCAGCTAGCCCAATTTTTCCAGATATGGTGAATTCTTAGATGATTTATAGAATCCAACAAGTCAACTGCTAGAAATTATGGGAATGGTATCCCACTGCATTTGGGGGATAATGTCAGGTTAGAGAAAGCAACTGAGACAGGGAGAAACCTCTGCAGTTTTATTGCTGCAATAATACACATTATCAGTCCAATGAAGAAAAACTACATGTCATATTATTCGTCTTACTGCAAGCATCTTGAAAAGCCATGAAACTGGCCAAAATTCTCAATGGAGTAGTACTGGTAGATGTAGCAGTAGCAATAAAGACCCTGGTGCCTAAGAATAACCTAAATAAGAAGCAAGGAATGTAAATAACATTTTCAAGAATAATTGTAATGTATGAAATGATGTGCTAGGGAAAATCTCATGTTTGATAAAACATGCAAAGAGGAGCAAAAAGCAATAAAACACTGCCCAAAGAAAAAATAAAACCTCAGAACGATCTAACAAATACAGCTGTCAATGTACTACTGCCTCAGATTTATCCCTGATTAAGCCTTCATGTAAGAAAAATATTCATTTTCACAACAAGTGCACATTTTCATCTGCTTGCCCTATAAAGAGAATAAGAGTGTGGGCATGCACAAACACGAGTGCCACATGGATTCACTGTAGAACTAGAAAGCAAGTCAAGAATTAGGTAACACTAGATCTCCTACATATCCTGTGAAAATCAAAGGGTGAACCTGAACCTCTTAATTTAACCAGCTACATAGGGAGTCTGTGAGATTGAACCCGAATAACCCTAAGACCCTTGGGAAAAGTGATAAATGTAGGATAAATATAGCATGTCCTTGGCGGCCCACAATACTTGCCTTCAGCTAAATAGGTCACTGACTGGCCAATGATCCAAGCTTAGTTGGGTTTACAAGCAAATAATAGGCAAATAAAGACCAGGAAAAAGAATCAGATGAAAATATTTAGACCCTTAAATATTGCACTATATTTTAAGTTTAACATGATTGCAGGAGAACCTTCCTGTTTAAAAGGAAATATTCAGTACCGTTCCATATGCAGGTCTTTCTTATTCCCAACCAGCATAATGGGAATCCTGAGGAAGAAAAAACATACAACTCATTTCAGAATAGAATCAAATTCATAGAGTAAGACGATAGAAAAAAAATTAAAAAATGATTCATGGAATGAAAATGTCTATGTTGCTACTTACTGGACTTTTCCCACCATGTCCAGTAACTTGCCATGGATAACTTTAATCACTTCAAAACTGCAAAATAAAAGGATGACATTATATCTGACAATCAAAGTTGCACTTGTAACATATCTACCCAGTCTACAAATAGTTTTAGATAGATCAAATGATTCTTAAGAGTGTCTATTTGCCTAGAAATAAATGTGAAAAAATAAGAATGATGGTTGTGTAAAGAACATTCTGTCTTTCCAGAGAGCAAATTGAAACCTTCCAGGGAGATTGGGTCATTTCTGGCAGCAGGTTGTCTGGAGCAGAAAGAGATTTGGTGACCCAGCACTCCAGTGCCAAACGAGACCTGGAAAAAATTAGTCCATACATAATCAGTGAAAACTTGCAAATGATAACGTTCTCATAGAGATGCATTTTGAAATGATCAATTAATTTTTAGCCCAATTTATTCTTAGCAAGAAATGTTAATTGGGCTGCATATGAATTTGATTTTTTTTAAATGGTAAAATCTCATAACAACTAAATACAATGACTGTATATTTAAATAAGGAGGTTGTTTTACATTATTATTATTTTTAAAATAAATACGCTACCTGATTCCCAGAAACCCTGGGTTTACTAATTGTTAAAAGCATTAATAAAATTAAAAATCAGTCACAATACAAGAAACATAAAAACAAAGAAATAAAATGCCAAGAAAGGAAACCCAGATGGGAACAAAGGAAAAGCAGAAAAGGGTAATAATACCAAAATGCAAGACATATATTTCAGGATAAGCAAAAAACTATACATTTATATATATTTTTGATCATTCATTTAACAACCATTCAAAGTTAAGATAGTATTTAAAAAGGGTCTTAGGATCAGTTATTGTACTTAACGGCTGTTGTAGCATCCTCACTGTCACGTGATCAAAATTTAGGCACTTGGAACTGGTAGGTATTTATGATGATTGTAGAATCCTGGGGTCTTGTGATCCCCATTTGCGACCTTCCAGCTGGCTTCTGACAAGCCAAATCAGTTGAGGCAGTTTCACTTAACAACCATATGATTCACCTAATGACCATGTTGATTCATTTAACAACTGTGGCAAAAAAGTTTTTAAAATTGGGTGCAGCTTACTTAACAACTGTATTGCTTAGAGATGAGAGTTATAAGTTGAGGACCACCTGTGCTGTATAAATGGGGATAAGTAATATGACATTTATGGATGCCATGAAATAAAAGGAAGCAATCCAATATTACAGGAACCAGGGTCTGCCACACAATTTCATGGGATTTCAGTTATTTTAATTCAAAAAACGTTAATAAGCTATGCATACATATTTCTAAGATTTCAAAAAATCACAGCATTTTTTGTTAAAAACAGATTTAGAATTTCTAATTGGATGCAAAATGTTAAAAAATTAAAATAAAATAATAATAAATTAATTAAAAAGAAAACAACAACAACAACAAAAAATACTTAATGGGCAGACTTGATGAACCACTAAATCTTTTTCTGTCATCAGTTTTCTATGTTTCTGTGAGACGATGCCAACAATGTGTGCCATCTGGAAAGGCTGGGCATTCATGGAGTTGGGAAGGCAATGGCTTGTAAAGAGGGGTGAGCCATAACCCCATCAAGGTCAGTTGGAAAGAGGATATATATACTTGGCCGCTTCACACAAGATCAATTATTGTGAGGGCAAAACATCCTAATGAAACTAATCTTTGAAATCGATAAACCATAAACAGATCTGTTGAAAGCCACTGCAGAAAGAAAGGGCTTTAGTAAAAAAAGATCATTTGCATGTAAGAAGTTTCTCAAAAGTTTTCAGCATATTAATTTGGAAACAAAAAAATAAAAGTTAAAAGATTTTCTATCCCCTGCAGCCAAGAACACACACATATGAGAAAGCGATAATTGAGTCTCCATCAGATGAAGCAGAGTTCCAGCAAAGGAAATTTCCAGTGTTGGCCTCAGTACCAATTCAGAAGCTGAGTTTATTTGGCCCATTAAAAACTTGTTCTTTGTTGCCCTGTATAATATACATCCTGGGCCACAAACTCCAATAAGGAGGTCTGTCTGAGTCTTAACTCTGCTTGCCTGACTTATTTTACACACACAATCAGGCAGCTGTAGATTGGAAGCATCACAATATAATCATATATACAAGAACAAACTGAAGGCAAAAAGTTTTAAGATTTAGAGTAATGGGATTTAACTTCTCAAGTTTTAGCTGCCTTGAGAAAGCACCAAGGTTTTTCCTTTAGAAGACAAAACAAAAAACAAATGCCAACTTACTAGATAATTCAGGACTGTACTAGAATAAATTATCACCCTTTGTTTGCTAGGGCAAAGTGTGAGAAACAAATCAGAAAGTTCCTTTTCAAGTTCCTGCATAATCATTGGATATTTTTACTTGTTCCATTGTTTAATTTTTAAATATGTTATCTAAAATAGTGGATAACCTTGAGACTGTTCTGAATCATACATATGCAATTTAGAAATCCCAGTGTTTAGACTATCTCAGATGTCCATAACTTTAAACATGTACTGTAAATCTGATTGTAATTGTACTAACAGCATTTACTCAATTTATATCCTAGCTTTATTAAAAGGTCGCTTTGACATTAGATAGTAATTACCGCTCTCACCACATATTTTTTTCCTTGTAGGCTCACATTGCTGAGGAAGAGTTGGCAGTGTGAGGGAAAAGCATAAAATACAATTAAACTCTTCTGACTTTAAGCCTTCCATTATTGTATATATTTTGCTCATGTATTTGTAACTCCTCAATGCGTATAAAAGCAACCACATTTTCATTTTTGTGGAAAGACTGAAGCCCAGATTAAATTTAGACAACAAAATGCAAGGGTCTTCAAACTTGGCAAGTTTAAGACTGATGGACTTCAATTTCCAGAATTCCTGAACTAACATGACTAGAGGAATTCTGGGAGTTGAAGTCAACAAGCCTTAAGCCTTAAGTTTGAAGACCCCTGATATAGTGTATAGTATATTGGAACTTAATTTACCTTTTTATTGAAGTGACTGAGTAAACAAGAATGTAACCATTGATGTCTATGGAATAGGTCTGAGGAAATATGGAATATTCATCCTGTTGGAAGATAAAGCTTCATTAAAATTCTGTATCAACACATACTTATCTTTGATGTTTAAGATTAAACACAATCATCACATCATTGGAACACCATAAATGAATGTATACAAACTGACATCTTTTCACCGCTATGTCTTATATTCCTGAAATTCCAGGCATAGCTGAAAGATTTCAATGCCTGTGCAAGGGTCAGCAAAAATTCAGTTGAAAATATAACTGAAGGCTCTAAGGTGTTATAAGGCGTAGAAGCATATTACTGAAAATGGCATGTCCATATAATCAAGTTTATAACCAATGATGTTAACAAATGCTAAATGGGAATTTTGTAATATTGAACTTTGCATTTCTAAATTGCTATATTAAACTTGAGTTGCAAGAAGACTATTAAAATATACTGTTACGTTACTAGATTTACATTTTATCAATTTTATAGTTTTGCTGTTAAGAATGCAAAATTAGATAAACTACTTTAGTAACTTTGTACATGCTCAACTGCATTACAAAGATTTAAAAAAAAACCTTCAGATTTTAGTTTATAGCAAAATCTGGAATGGACATAAATAGTATTCTACAAAAGGCCAAACCAAACAACCGTTTAAGTTCCAAAGATTTGAATTTTAATCCTGTTGCTTATTATGAGACATTTTTAAAGTCCTAAAGCAATTTTGGTTGCCTTCCTAGCTAGTCCAAGAACCTTTCAGAGATAGGGCCATTTACCACAGCATTTTCTTGATTGAGGACAAACTTTGCCAATACTAATATTATAAGGTGGTGGCAACAGAATCTTGCCACTCCCTTTATCCATCTGAGAATTACAGATGGTCTCATGTGAGACATTTTCTTAGGTTATGGTTCTCCCTTGGACCTGGGTTGGATAAATCCTCAGGAATTGACTTGATAGTGGCTCTTCCTCTTGTTCTTGGTGAACTTGGAAAGTTAAAATGAGGAGGGCAGAGATAAAGATTAATCCTAATGTACTCACCTCCCTCTTTCCCCAAACTCATATTTAACAAAGACATCTGAAGAAGTATTGTACCCATGCTTGATTGAACAAAAGCACAGTGCTCCTGCGCTTCTCCGGGACAGCAGATCTTCAGATGTTCATGTTCAACAGAGGGAGAACCAGGGAATAATGTGACAGAGACAAGAATGGAAAGAGACAGCTGGGAAGGGAAGTGGGGGACCAGCATGTACTACTCCAGCCTCCTAACCACTGGAGTCTTCATATTACAATAATGTGTGTGAAGAGGGTAACACTAAAAAGACTGAACTCATTTGATCATAATTCAGTTCTCCAAGGAGATCAACAAGTATCTGTACCATCTGAAGATACTAAACCCAAACTAATACCTGGCCAGCGGTGTCAACCACTTGAAGATGATATTCTTGTCCATTGACAGTAATCAGCTTTGTGAATGCTGGATAAATAAAAATAAGAATATGTTAATGTTTCAGATGCACAGTTCATTAAAATCATGCAAGTAAAACTATTTTAGGTATCATATTACACACACACACACACACAATCTCCCAAAACTTCAGTTATGACGCCTCTGAGTGGATTTACATAATAATGGAAAAACAGGTTTGCTAATAAATAAGATATTTAATTTTTCCATTAGAATAATTTATTTATTTATATCCTGCTTTTATTAATTTCATAAATAACTCAAAGCAGCAAACATATCCAAACATACTTTCCTTTTCCTATTTTCCTCACAACAACCCTGTGAGGTGGGTAGGGGAGGGGGGGGGGACTAACGCAAGATGCACAGGCCAAATACAGAATAAAAACCCAGTTGGATTTTAAAAGTTTGGTTCTAGTAAATGTATTATTTTTGTAAGAATAATAATATATAATTTTCCCAAAATTAGAAACTACATTAAAAGTTTGAAAATTGATACAAACACAAAGAAGGGGACTACACTGTGCAATATTTCCACTAAAGTATATTCAAGAATATATCAAAGTACATTCAAGAACATGAAATAAAGATTATTTAGCTGCACTTGACTCCATCAAAAACACTCTTGCTTTTCACAGAGGCTTAAATAACAAAAAAGTAACAAAGTTACTCTTTACAGTCTATTTTCTCATACACTATGCTTAGAAATTACAGGCTGCATTGGAAAAAGTTGTAACTCCTCCTTGCAAGAAGAGGCTGGATTTCAGGATTTTATGGTTCTTCTCATCTAGGAAATTATAAACAATATTTAACAAAGGCCTGACTCAAGTAATTACATTTAACTGATTAAATGCTTTTTTTAACATTTGCTAAATTAAAATAATCTTAAAACTAATATACTTGTTTCTCATATGCTTCTTGCTTTTCAATTTTACTTATCTGCATTTAAATAGATTGTACTTGATTACACATGAATTTAATTTCCTTAATCAATCAGAATCTTTAAAGTTAATTAAGTTTGGTAGCAGCAGGTTTCCAGATTTGAAATTCCATTCATGTACAACGGTATCTGCTGTCATTAAGGCTGCCTGCCCCAATTTAGTACTTGCAGCTTAGCATATCCATCATCTTGTGAAAGTGCTTAGCACATGCAACAGAAATTGTTGCAGTGGGTAGAAGTCAAGATATGCACTATCTGAATACAACAAGACTGACAGTGAATGTTTGATGAAGCCAGCATTTTGATAACATAAATCAAATTCTTTTTTATAAAAAAAATGTGTTGAAATGATCTGTATAATTTATTTATTTATCTTATTTATTTTTCTAATGCCATCCAAATCATTCCAAATGTAAACAGTGGCTATTCTATCAGCAGTAATGTGGGGTGGATAAAATTTCAAAGTTGGTAAATGCAAAACACTTTGTTAAACATTCATTGCTGAAGAATTAGCTGCCGCTATACCAAGTTCTGAGGACTTTTATGCAGAGAAGGTCCAGCTGCAAGGCTAACTTGAATCCAAAGAGAAGCCCTGGGAAAAATTTTTTCCAAAGCCTCAAAATTTATAGTCAAAACAGGAAGATTGAGGAATTTTTCCACCAAGGTCTCAGAATTTGAGTCAAAACAGGAGCACTGGGGAATTTTTTCCACCAAGGTTTCACAAGCTTCCTGGCAAGAATACAGTATACAGATCAGCACACCATAGGATAGTTTATCAACACTGTACTTTGCAACAGACTTCAAATCAAGTTCATCTTTCAGCGCTTGAAGGATGCCATGATTACAAAATTGAATTTTAAGCTACCAAATTGAATTTGGTGTATTTCACAGTATACATACAGAATGAAGTCTCAAAGGTTTATGAATGAATATATTTTGAATACAGCCAAACTAGATTTGCTACACTAGATAACTGCAGAACTTTGTAAATCTCAGACTTATTTTATAGTCCTCGGGAGATTGAGATTTCACTTTGTTACTTCTAAATATATTTATGATTTACAGACAACAGTCATATTTGCAAATGTTTCAAATCTAAACACAAGGGAGGAAAGAAACAGAAAAATGCAAAAATTGACCTAGCTTCCTAAAATTATTACAATTAATATTTAATACAGACCAACACATTGTAGAACATTTATTTCTCATCTACAATGGAGTGTTAAATATGAGAAATAGTGTTCACACCTACATTTTTGAAATAAGATTAAATAACCTTCAGGAATGGTAACTAAAACCATGTGGCATAGTATTATCTGTGCGTATACTGTACACATACATAGTGTATGTATGCATGGTTTTGTGTGTCTGGGTGCACACCTGGCTATATGGGGTATACCAAAAGTCAGACCTCACAGATAATTTATGACATGAATTAAACTATAAATTATTTGGTTGTCATTTGCTTCTAAACACTTCCTTTCTCATTTGGCATGTGACTTTTGAACATTCCTAAGTACAATAACATTTTTTTCTGAGAAATAAATAAATAAACTGTATTGTGATTCGCCTATGGGGCCGAATTTCCGGCACACTCAGCATGAGTGTGGATGTATTTGTGGATGTGTGGGAATAGACGGCTAGAACTGACTGATATTTAATAAGAAACTCTTCAGATACCTTTTTTGAAAGGGAGACAAAGTACAAGGTCCAATCTGGGTCAATAACAAGGACTGGAGATTTACTCTTCCAAGCTTTTAGATTCTTGCAGGAACCCATCTTCAGGGAACTTCTCTAACTTTTCTTATAGAAAAATTCCCTGAAGATGGGCTCCAGCAGGAGATTCAAAGCTCAGAAAAGTAAAACTTTTGCTCCCGGTGACTGACCCAGATTGGATCTTGCAACATATATTTGCCTTTATTTGTAGTCGAAGTACCTTGGAAGTACACAAACAAAACTGCACAGAGATTTCTCTGATATATTTAATAATATAAAATTCTAGAATATTGATGTACAATTTGGGCAAAGACAGGTTAAAATTTAATGTAAAACAATGTTAAAACTACTGAATCTTAACTTGAACCATGTTCTGAAAAATAATCAAAAACAATATTAAATATATTACAATAGTAGGAATTCCATAATTCATTGAGCATAGCTTTATCTTATGTATGGATTTAATTTAAAAATATATGGAAGTGGCTCCCAGGAAGGGTCTTCTGCAATGAAAAGACCACTAAGGTTAGTTAAGAATGCTGCCTGCAGAAGATGGATTAAAATGGCGCATGCTTGGAAAAACTGTTCTAGAAAATTTACTGCAGCCAAATGACAGCAGTGGATTTTTTGTAGCTGTTTTATTTTGTTTTTAAGGAATGAGAAAAATGATTAAATGCCACAGAGTTGGCTATATAAGCATTACGACAATATAGTGGTGTATATAATATACATAGAATATATTTTGTCTTTATTGAACATTTAACCTTAAAATAGCCAAATGTTTAGGGGAAAGTGAAATGCATATTTTTGACAAAAGATTAAAAAAAAAAAAAAANAGGGGAAAGTGAAATGCATATTTTTGACAAAAGATTAAAAAAAAAAAAACAAGATTCAGAAACTGTAAAATTGTTGACAATTCTTCTGATTTCTGCAGAGTTCAGAATTACTTACTGTTCTCTATGGTAGGATCATAGGAATCAACAAATTGCCCTTCCACAAACTGAATGGTCAAAGATGATTTGCCTATGAAGAAAGCAAAGGTAGTATTACAAGTGCTGCACACAATACATTAACATTTTTTTTCAGACAGATTATAGTTTTTCAGCATCCTGAAAAAAATGGACCGAGATCTGAAAAAATAATAGGAATTTCAGTCCATAAATATTTTCCATGCCTTGATTTTGTTTAGCTGAAGTACATAGGAATGGTTATTTTATGATCCACCATTCAGATATTCTGAATCTTACTAAGCCAGAGACTATTTATCTAGTTCTATCTATAACAGCCTTCTCCAACTTGTTCCCTCTTTATGCCCAGCAAACATGGCCACTAATAATCTGAAAAACCTCAGAACAGGGAAGCCTTGCTTACTTTGACTGACAGCAACTTTTTCAGCTTTCTTAGAAGACTGGCATTCAGTCCTACTTGAAGATGCCATAAACTGAACTCAAGGTACTTCTGGATAAATAAACATCCTTCTTAATACACAAAGCATACCCACATTACTTAAAGGAAAAAAATATTCCTTAAATACAGTAGAGGGAAAACTACCCTAATACTTACTCCAAATAAAATCACAATAGCTTTACATGTCAAATGCTACAGCTTTCAATTCACCACAATTATTTCTATAATTATAATAGCTAACTTATTTGCATTGGGATTTTATGATTGTGGACAACACATATATTTTAAAAAATTATTATTTTGATCATCAACCAGAAATCAAATATTTTTATGATGAAGCAATAACTTCATTCTCTACTTATGTCTGTGACTTAGTTCAATAGACGCAGTTTTAATTCTTAGACTTACTGTACAAATATTAAACTTATTCTTGAAGTTGAATCCCTGAGAAACAATATTTTTACTCATGTACTTTTTGTTGGGTGACACATAAGTTAATAACAGATATTAAGATTCAGAAGCACTGTTAACACAGTATGAAACAGAATGCCACTCTTAATTTAGACACATGGAAAAACTATTTTAAAATTTAACTATATCTTTTTGCCTATAATGCCCAGCTTAATGAAATACCTGCTGAATTTTCGCTTGATATTTTTGTCTGTAAGCAATATAATTTTTAAACCATGACATATATTGGGTATTTTCAGTTGAGGCTTACATGGCCATGGTGTAGTAAGATTGAACTTTCAAATTAACATGATCTCTCATGTTTCCTCTGCATACAGATATTTTTAAAGTATTATGCCATAATCACTATTCTGAGAGATGTTGAATGTACTATAGATCCAGCCTGGTACCATTCAGATGTGATGAGACTAGAATGTCAGGATTTTCAGAAATCATAGCCAAATTTTGGGGCAGTAGGATCATATCACACCTGGAAGTACCAAAATAGTAATACAGGTAATCCTTGCTTATCAACTGCTCTTCCAGCAACTGTTTGAAGTTACAACAGCATTGAAAAAGAAGATTTATGACTAGTCCTTGAAGTTGTGTCAATGTCCTCACAGACACCTGATTGTGATTCAGGCACTTGGCAACTGATGTGCATGTACGAGGGTTGCAGTCACATGACCACCATTTATAACAGCTGGGGCTTGCCACATGCAAAGTCAAGAGGGCAGGAATTTGCAAGTTGTAGTCATATGATGAAGCACTTAACGACCACTTAATAACCACTGTCGGAACTAATGCTGATAATCAGTATACTGATATTTCATCTTCTGACTGCATTGTTTAGCATTGGAATTGCCACTACCAACTGCAGTCAATAAGTGAGAACTTCCTGTAGCTGATTGTCAAATCATAATTAGCATCAAAATGCAGATGATCAGAATGTTTTTAAAAACAACCTAAAACCAAGAGGCACCAGTTATAGCCAAGTTCTGATTAATCAATGTCTGTTCATCTACTACATGCATTTTCATTAACAAGAACAGTTGACCTTAAAAACATACTAGGACATAGTTAATCAAGGGTGACTTAAAATCTGTCTTTGAACAAATCATATGGAAAGAAACATCTTTGTAATGTTGTGATTCTTTAAAATAGTAAATAGATTTGGGCAATATGCCCCTCATAAATAAACTCATCAATATACTACATTCTAAGAAATCTCTTGGGAGATTTTCCCCTTTCCAACCTTGGGCATGGGGCAAACTTACAAAATTTACAAGGTTAGGCCTAATCTCCATCCTCAAATCACACATGTTCAAGCAGCACAAATGAAACACCAAAAGTTTTGCTATTTAAAGGGAGTGGGAAGAAAATCAGGTCAGCCGTCTATCATGGATGCTAACATGAAAGTACTTCCACCACAAGAATAGGCCAAAGTCATTATGCAGACACAAATGTGTGTGTGTGTGTGTGTGTGTGTATATATATGTTTTTTTTATATATATATATATATATATATCCCACACTATGATGGATACTAAGATAATAACAACTAGAATAGTAGTGTAAATATCCAGAAATACTGTCAACTATAAGTAATGATGGTATAATATATGTGAGAACCCTCCCAACTTATCAGAAAGTATAGATTAATTTACTCAATCTCTTTAGGAAATATAAATATTTACCATTCATGCTTAGGCAAAGAGGATATTGCCTTTAATCTTCACCAACTCTTCAATTACTCCCAAACAGGGAAAGTTGAGTTAAAAGTTTGCTGGGTACAAGAAGAATTTTTAGCACTAACAACTTAGTTTCTTTTTAATCTGGCATTTAAAACCTTGTTATCTTGTTAGCTGTCATCATCATCATTGCCATCGTCACTATCATCCCTCCTTTCCAACAGCAAGATACAAGCATAAGCCTGGGAACATTCAAATTCTAGAAGATTGCAACTCAGTGTTTGAAAAGCCTACTCTAGAATACATAGAATACCATTTTAGATAAATATTCAAAGTAGAATTTTCAGTACTAATTTAAAGAGTTCACAGAAACCAAAGAAGATATTTCACTTACTTAAAAAAAAAAACTGACTAATTTCTTTCTTACCTTGTACAGAGTTGTTTTGTTAGTAAAGGAACTTCCTGTTTTATCTGAAAGAATGGAAGGAGGAAAAGGGGAGACTGAACAGAAGTAGGCACTACCTATCAGTTTCATTAAAACATGCATAAAGAGACAAAATATATTGTACCTTCATTCAAAGAATGGTTTCGCATAAATTTATGTCTTGTTTGGTTTTTTTTAGACCAGTGTAATTCAAACTCAATAATGTTAAAATATATAGATTTCAACTCCCAGAATTTCCCAGGCAGGATGCCAGTATGGAAATTTTGAGAGTTGAAGTCTACAAATCTTAATATTGCCATTTTTGAAAAACACTGGTTTAGACCAATGTTTAGGTTGATGAAATATAAAACTCTTTTTTTCAAGTGCTATTTCCGTCTCCTTCACATGATCATTGATCACACTGATCAATTTTTCTTCATTCAAGTTCGTATTAGCATTAGGACTTACATTGAAGCAACATACATGTTATATGTTATAACATATAGATTCCAAACAGCGCATATGTTAAAGTTAGGATCAACATTTATGCATAAAACTCTACTGGATGTAGGGCCTAAAATATGTTTCTATCACAGTTGTAGAAGAATGCAGCTGTTAGAAAAATTAGATGAGAAAAAGCAATAATTTAAAATCCCTGACATTACATAAGTTGTATTATTCAAAACCAAACAAATCAAATTATAGTGATGTAAATACCATCCCAGAAGATGTCAGTTATGTGACATTCAGGCTTTAGTTCCTTGCACACAACATATAGGCATGCAAGTTGCACCCTCAGCTACAATTCATATCTGACTGAAACACACTAGATTATAATTTTATAAAATTATAATTAAATAAGATTACTGGCACTATTTTGCCTGCCTGCTTTCTATTTTGAGTGGGAGAAGAGAACACTGGATCTTTACATTGGACATGTTCGCCTGTACCAAATCATTGGCATAGTTTATCTTCATATCAGGCTACCATCTGTGAGTAAAAACTGGAACAGTCTTGGAAATTACTTTAATTCAAAGTCTTGTAAATAATTTGCCCTCTAGTCTTTCCTATCTACTGAATGTCTTCAAGATATATTGGAATCCAGCCCAAATCCAATGCTCACAAAACTGCTGGGAATCTTTTCATAAGGAAAACCCTTTTGGATTGTACCAGGTGGATAGAAATATATTATATGTTCATTTGGGGATATCAGGGATGATTCATTTATATATTATTTTGAAAAAAATGGTGGGCAAGGGACAGTCTATTGAAGCCATAGTTTAACTCTTAGTTTGTGCAGCTTAGATAGTTATGTCCTTTCCTGTTAAATCAAAAGGGATTCTCAACATTTCATCTTAACCTCTTGAGTTATTTATGTCATCCAAGAATGAAATTTCATGGGTACTGCTACTTTAATTATTATTTATATTACACATATAACCATATACTATACAACCAAAACTGCTTCCAGATTATTATTTTTTTAATAAAGTTTTATTTGGGTTTTCACACACAAAATATAAGTTACATCTTTTTTGAAAATAGCATGGTTCCAGGTTGAATTTCTTTATGCAGACACAAAACTCAATTTCATGCTCCTTTTTGTATTCTATTCCGTATCTTATACTATTTTACATTTTCTACATAGTTTTTTCCCTCTTTTAATTTTCTCAATTTTATTTTTATTATCTCAATTCAAATCATTATATTTATACTTTTGTCTGTTCTGTTTCAATTTCATATTCTTTTCTCATTAAACAAATTTTCTCCTGTAGTTACCAATTGGAGTATGACACCTTTAATTACATCTTTTAATTACATCCATTCAACTCTTATCTAAACTTCAATATATACCTTAAGGTTATGACTTTCAATATAATACATAATACATAACTTCCAATCGAATTCGTGCTTGGTACCATTCTTTATTAAATAACACATTATATTCTTTAAAAAAAAAGAAAGATTTGTTAAACATATGTAATTATAAGCCCTTTTATTCTGCTTCCAGTTCAGTTCTATCATTAATAATCATTAAAATCTTAACATCTTTAACACTTTTCAATTAATATATCATATGTCCTTAAAAACACATATAATCTTCATAATTAATTTTTCCCTTATTTCTCTTCACGTTTTATTAAATCATTAAATATACCTTTTGTTACATTTATTGACAAGCATTCCACTGAATTACAATAGCTATTTTATCAGACATTTATATTATAACATTGTTTCATATTTTCTAAAATTATTTCTGCTTCTAATATAAACTATACTATCTTATGTACCTTTGCAGAATCCCTTTTTCCATTAAGTTTTCACCCATTATCTTCTAAATAGGCCTGGTTTCTCTATATTTTGCTTCTGTTCTCTTATAACTCCTTTCTTTCTTCCCTCTCACCTTCTCCCTCCCCTTTTTATCCCCTTGTCTCTCTTAGTTCTAATTGTTTCTTCTGCATTTCCCTTCTTCTGTTGCTTTCTGATTTTATACTTATTTTTCACTCTATTTTTTTGGGGGGAGTTGTTTTTTCCCAATCTTAAACTTTCCATTCTCTTTTCCCCCGTTTCCTTTTTTTCCCCCCCATCTAAGCTTACTTGTTCATTAGAGATGGCTTCTTCTTTTGTTTGCAATCTTCTTATTTCTGCAGGCATTTCTTGTTGTTTCTCATAGTTCCAAATCATCCATTTCTGAAAACTGAAATACGAAGTCAAAAGAACCTCTCCCTTTCTTGTGCATTTCTTTTGTACTTTTTAAGTTCCATTTTCAGTTCTTCTAAAAGTTGGAGCCATTTTAAAAAGTTTCAAAACAAACCACCCAATTGATTTTAGTCACTCAAAACAATAACCAAGAATCCAGGAAATCATCAAGTAATCCAGATAGTCCCGAGTATTATCTTATTTTTTTTTTGACTTTCTCTTCCTGGGTTTTCTTGTAATATTTCAGTTAGAATGCATTTTTTGGAAGTCTTGATGAGATTTTTGCTGTAAGTTCTTTTATAATTCAGGCAGCCTCCTCCCTTCCAGATCCTACCCTTTTATTCTTTTCCTCTCCTTTCCTGCTTTCAAAAGCTTTTAATTATCCAGAAATCTTTATTATCCCTATGACTTTTTATTTTCAGCATTTAAATGCCTATTGATGTCAAAGTGGATTTTTTTCCAATTTTTTGCTTAAGTCTCTTAGCTGTCAGTATAGGAAAAAGAGAAAACCAAACCTTTTCCCTTTTCTCTCTCCTTCGCAGCTTAAAAATCTTCTTGGGGAACAATTTTATTGTTTTTTAACAGTTTCAATTCCAGGGTACCTTGTTTGTTTCTTTTCTTGTTTGACCCGGTCAACCAAAACTTTCTCTTCTTATCTTCCTCCTGCACATTCTTTTCCGGTCCAGTTCTTCTTTGGGGTGGCCATTTCTGACCACCGCTGCAACCGCCTTCGGGAAAGGGAGTAATGGCCAACTGGGGAGGAGAGATGCGGCTCTCCTCAACCCTGCAGGCAGTCTTCCCCCTCTTCACCACCTCTATAGGGAGGCTTAGCCCCAAAACCAGCTGGCTTGGGGCGTTCCACTGGCGAGCATGGATCGAAGCCTCGCAGAGACGAGGTTTCGGTCTGTCGCTGAACTATACAACCAAAACTGCTTCCAGTTTTGATCGCTAGGATGTAAAAATGATGTTGAGACCCTGAAGGAGTGCAAAGGAGAGCAACAAAAATGATGAGGGGATTGGAGGCTAAGAATGGTTGCAGGAATTGGATATGTCTATTTTAATGAAAAGAAGGACAAACGGTGACATGATAGTCTTCTGATATTTGAGCAGCTGCTACAACACTAAGAGGAGATCGACCTATTCTCCAAAGCCCCTGAAGGTAGGAAAAGAAGTAATGGATGGAGACTAATAAACAATGGAATGGCTTGTCTTCAAAAGTTGTGGGTGCTTCATCACTGGAGGTTTTTAAGAATAGACAGACATTTGTCTGAAATGGGATGGAGTTTCCTGCCTGAGCAGGGAGTGGGATTAGAAGACCTCCAAAGTCTTTTCTAACTCTTGTTATTCTATTGTTTCATGTTGAATGACTAGTGACTATTCTAAGTTACAATGGTGCTGAACAAGGGGGACCTATGACAGATCTATTTAGTTATGGCCATTGCAGCATCCCCCAGTCATGTGATCACAAAAGTTTTACTTATTAACCACCAGTCATTAGGTAGTGATGTGGGCAGTGTAAATTTTTAATCAATCAATCAATCACCATTTGTGATTTTCACTGCTGACTTCTGCCAAGTCAAATCAATGGGGAAAGAGGTCACAACAGACAAAAATGCAATCATGAGACACTACAAGTGCATGAGACTTCCCTAATAACCATAACCGAGATTGCCATTGTAAATTGGTGCGGTCATGTAATATCATGCTTTATGAGTCACTTAGGAATTGAGCAGCCACTCCTAATTATCATAGTTAAGCCAGGATTACTTGTAATTGTTCAGGACATAAAACATATTCAAGACATATTCAGGACATATTCAAGACATATTCAGGACATATTCAAGAGAGTATATATGATATGATGCTTAACTCTGAATGGGAGTCAGTAATACCTTATGGGCAGGGAGAGGAGAGGGTTAGGAATAAAAAGTTGTATGTGGACATGGTGACTGAAATTATTGGTGATATGCATGCCAGTGATAGTGATTATTTCAGTCTATCAATTCAGCTGTGGATGGATGTAAGAGATTTTAAATAAATAAATCCAGAACAGTGCATAGTATTCAATGGCATTAACATTAAATCTTATGCTATTAGGGCATTAAAACAATCTAGAATGGTGCAATTCTTGCATATTTTTGTAGGTTGCAGCAATCATTTTTTTCTGCTTGAGCTATTAATAAAGGGCTATTTTTTCTCTTATTACTCAAACATTTTTTTCTATTTTACACCAAAGAATAGAATAGACAAATAATTTTGGCACCAAGATCATATTTCTCACTTTAAACATTACAAAAAATTCATAGGGGAAATTTCTAAAGTTGAAATGTTTACTTTGTTTCAAAATAATAACATATATAACATATATATCAGCATTCCCCAACTGGATACCCTCCCAATACATTAGGACAAAAACTTACAGAATTTATAAATAGAATGTGAAATGTTGAAAGTACCCAGTTGGAAAAAGCTGTTAAATTTATTATTTATGGACCTAAATTATACACTAAACTGTCCAAACAAATTGTTTTACATAATCGCTCAGTCTATAATTCTCGAATATTCATAACTTAATAACTGTTTTAAAATTTGCAAAGAATCTCAGCCCACTTTTAACACACATGGCTAGCTGAGAATTCTGTGAATTGAAGACTATATCCAGATGGCACCAGAGTCAAAATAGTCATATTCCTGAACCTCTCATTACTTATTTTGTCTCATTTTATGACCCTTCTTGCCACTGTTGTTAAATGAATTAGTGCAGTTGTTAAATTAGTAGCATGGTTGTTAAGTAAATCTGGCTTCCCAATTGACTCTGCTTGTAAGAAGGTCAGAAAAGGGAATCATGTGATCAAGGATAC
The DNA here is from genome assembly GCA_004320025.1 of Laticauda laticaudata. Lineage (NCBI taxonomy): Eukaryota > Metazoa > Chordata > Lepidosauria > Squamata > Elapidae > Laticauda > Laticauda laticaudata. The sequence goes on from BHFT01038682.1 coordinate 44,341, forward strand.
TGCAACCATCATAAATATGAGTCAGTTGCCAAGTGTCTGAATTTTGATCAGGTGACCATGGGGATGCTGCAATGGTTGTAAGCGTGAAAAACTGTCATTGTAACTTTGAATAGTCACTAAACGAATTGTTGTAAATAGAGGACAATCTGTACTTCCAACTTTGGTCTAATTTTGTCATCACTAATACAATATTTAAACCTTACTGGAAACTCAGGAGTTACTCAAATTCTTTCACCAAATACATGATTTTTGCCCCAATCTACCAACACAAAATTTCTGTCATTCTTTTTTGGAAGATTTTCTGCAACAACTTTGAAATGTAGGCAAAAACTCGTTGGGAAGAAAACCCAGAAGCTAAAAGTGTTCCAGTATTATAATTTAAAAACATTTCTAAAAATATTAAGCAGTGGTGGGTTTCAAAAATTTTTTCTACCGGTTCGGTTTGAGCGTGTGCTTTGCGTGCGTGCGTTTGCAATTCGCCTTTTGCTGCAAGCCCTGTGTGTGAAACAGCTGATGTGTGGCAATCGGCTGTGCCACATAAAGCAGAGGTTGAAAACCAGGAAAAAAAGGTCAGAATAGAGCAGGGGCAGGCAAGCGGGCCCAGCAGCTGATCGTCGGAGTGAACTGATTTGCTCATAGATGATCCTCAGAGCTACCAGTTTGGCTGAACTGGGCCAAACCAGTAGAATACTACCACTGATATTATGGATTTTACTCAAAAAAGGTGCTTCACAGGGTATGGAATGTATGGGAGATGAATGCAGCACCTGTTTGCAAATTCATAATGATCCTCCTCTGAAAAATATTTCTAACTTTTTTGCAAATTATGCACAATCCTATTATTAGAACCGTTCTTGGAAAATGGTTTTTTACCTTGATGACTTTACTGGCTTTTCCAAATCTCTTCATTGTCACTGATGTCAGTGAGACTTAAGTATGACTAGCTTACTCTGCATTTAATCCTTTATCTGCAAACACTACAGATTGGACCCTGGAAGTTCTGCCAAAATGTTTAGAATTTGTCAAAGTATCGCAGAAATGAAGTCTGGAATATTTTGTATCCTGGGTTTTAACTGAAAATAAAACCCAGAAGGAATTTAGAGATATTTAATGCACTAGGTAGGGCAAGATTAATGCATATGTTTCCTCTTTCTGTATCATTTCATAAATGGAACAAAACTTTGAAAACCCAAATTCTGGTTTCTATACTCACTATCCTAAATTAGCTATTCTGTACATGAAATGGTTCATATATAGAATGATTGGTATAAGTAGTCCTCAACTTATGGTCAACCTCAGAAAGAAAAAAATTTGGCCCATAAATCACTTGTCGGCCATTGTAAAGGTTTACCCTTCCCACCTTGCAGTCACATGATTGTGATCTGAGTGGAGCATGGCTACCTATTCACACTTATGACCAGTTGCCAAATAACCCACAATCATGCAACTGCCATTTGCAATCTTCTCAGCGGGTTTCCCCAGAAAGTTCAATAGAAAAACAGGCAGGGAAGGTTCTAAGCTGTTGTTGCTGCTTGCCTGCCAAAAGGATTCCCTCTCATTTCAAGAGGCTGGTTGAAAGAATTGTTTGCTGAGGGGAGTTGAATTCCTTTGGCAGGATAAAAAAAATGGAATTCAGATCCCACAGATCCAAGCTCTGGGAGTATTGGGATTGTAGTCACTGAGCAAAGCAGTGACGTTGGCAGCTTGCTTAAAGACTGCTTCGCTTAACAATCAGGATTCCATTCCCAATTGTGGTTGTAAGTTGAAGTACACCTGTACACCTATAAGAGAGCTTTAAATCTGGAAAAAGTTGATGAAAGCAAGGAAAGAGTAGGTGAAATCCTGGGTTTGAAACTGAGAGGCCATGAGTTCTAATCCTCTTTTAGGCATGAAAAGCTGGCCCAGTGGCTTTGGGACAGTTGCCCTCCCAGCCCCACATTGTTCTTGTTGCAGGCAAAATAAAAAGCAGGAGTATTAGGCATGAATGCAGCTTTAAACTGAGAAAAATTAAAGAAATATAAAATCTTATAAACAAATAATACTAATGTTTATGAAGTTGTCAGCAGAATTATAGGCATAATAGACCAAATTGCAAATAATGAATCAAATATGAACAGAAATACCATGTTAAACTGTTGAATCTTATTTTTACTGAATGTACCAAGGCCAGGATAAAGAGCATTGCCTCTAGGCATTTTTAAGAATGATTTTAATATAGATAACAAATCAGCACCACATATTACAAATGGCTTTTGGGGAGAATAATCTTTCCATTTCTGAAAGTATTTTGCCATGTTCTATCATGACTGTGAAAAATGCAAATTCAACATTCAAATAAATATATGATGTCCCTTTTCTTTATAGAAAAATACTCTCTCTATAAATCTAGCATTTTGCAAGCAAATAGGCACACTGAGAATCCCAATTTATGTTATTTGGATACTGTAGTTTCCTATACAATGTTAAACTGCACAACCAAAACTTAATATTTCAATAATCCATTCCATATGCTTATCAGACCAAAATCAAACTAAGATTAAACTTCATCACATTCTTGCTGTACACTCTAATTATAATCTTGAGTGATGCCTAACTTGATTTTCATAAAAGTATGACCTTTCTATTTCACACAGAATATAGAGGAACTTCAAACAAAGTGCAATGTATTCAACATCACTCATGCAGAACAGACTTCCAAATTTGTATTATGGAAAATATAAACTAAAATAGGCAAGGCAGCTAGACTTTTGGTTTGCAGGATTTCATGCAGTCCTGAGAATTCAAACCAGTGTTCTTATTTTTTTCCTACAAAAATATTTGAAATAAGTGAGTGCAATTCATCCTCAAAGACAGCACTCGTGCACATTTTTCAAATATAACTGTTGGAATTTTAGAATACTAGAATTATGCTGATTTGATTGTTATCAAACAGCTTCCTTTTGTAACTACTTATATCAGAAATGTACACAGCACACTGATCCAAGGTTCAATTACAAGTTATGCAGCCCACTTAAAGAAGCCAATCTGTAAATAAATACAACTAGAAAGTAGAGCAGAAACATCTAAATGTTGGCATATAATGTATTAAAGGTGCTATTTAAGTAATTAAATACTTATGGAAATGAGATCAAAGCTAAGCCAATGTATACAGGTAATTCAGGAGTTAATTCTAGCACAGTGTCCTTAGACAACCCTTTCTCTGGCTCAATATTACAGTTAAGAATACTGCCTCTAGTGCTTACTGCTCCCACTTACAAGTTCACTGCAGTAAGATTTGCCACTAGGCAGGCAGGCATAAAATGAAGCTTTTAATTAAAGTTGGCATTTTAGGCTACTATTGAGGAACAGCCAACATGCTAGCATGATCTAGACTCTAGCACTATGGGAATCCAGTGCAAACTCTTTACAGATACCCAACATAATGTTTAAGCTATGCTGAACTACTATTGCACTTTTATTATTAAAGATTTGGCAACTCTGCAAAATATAGCTATGTAACATAATTTTTCCCACTAAAAATGCGTCTAATGCTTAATGAATCGTCCACAGTACGAGAAAAATTAAAACACAATGAGCAGCAAAATGAAACACATTAATGTCAGAATTGGCATAGAGTACTCCAAGATGATTTGATATGAATTCTTCTTTTATGGAACAAATCTATTTCTGTTCAATTCCCCTCTACACATCAAATTTATATGCAGTTCTCCTACCCAGATCCTTAACTGTATTTGTCTATTTTTAATCATTAAGAATGTTTTATTCAGAGTATTCTGTGGATCATTTTCTGATTATGCACCAATGTAGAATTAGTATTTGAGGATCTTCAATGTTTCAATGAATAAAGAAATCCTTCCAAATTTAGAGCTACTCAATGCTCATCAGATATTTTATTTTTTCACTACAGTATTAGTTTTCTCACTTTGCACTCTCTAGTTGGTTTCCCATACGAGAAAACTATTTTGCATCTCCAGATTAATTTCTCTCCATGATGCCCGATTATAGGCATTCCTTAATTTACAACCATTTGTTTCGTGATCATCAAAGTTACAATGACACTGAAAAAAGTGACTTATGACGATTGTTGCAGAATCCCCATCATCACATGATCAAAATTTGGATGCTTGGCAACTGACTTATTATGGTTACAGTATCCTGGGGTCACGTAGTCAATTTTTGAGACCTTCCAGCAAGCAAAGTTAGTGGAAAGCTAAATTAATTTACTAACTTAACTGCTGTGGTTCACTTAACAGCTGTAGCAAGAAAGATTGTAAAATGGGGCAAAACTCACTTAACAACTCTCTTGCTTAGCAACAGAAATGTTGAACTCAATTGTGGTCATAAGTCGAGGACTATATATAGCACAAATTCTGATGTTTATTTAAAGCCAGTTGATATTTTTTTCTCCAACTTTCACATGTAGATTTATTCTCTTTTTTCCATTTCAGGTTACATCTCTCTGTGTCCTTGGAGAGCAAAAATGGGAAGAGAGGAAAGGAGGAGAAAGAAGATCTTACATATATCTTTATTATATATAATTTTCAATTGAAAATGTGACCCTCCTCCCCATGACAGTTATTGTCACACCACAACAGGAATTGGCAATCTGTTTCACTAAGACTGCATCCTTTTGATTCTTATTGCTGTACTGTATTACATTTTATCGACCATTCCTGTAGAACTGAAAGAGAACACATAGAGAACTTCCCCTCATTTTATCCCCATGAGAAACTTTTGAGGTAGACTGAGCTAGAAAATGCTGATTGGTCATTTAAAAAGCACTTAACAGTCTCAAACTACTTAACTACTGGTTCTCCACATTCCCATTAGAGTTTGCTGAGAAAAGTAAGGCTAGAATAATGACTCTTTTATAATAAGTGCTTTGTATACCAGGGGTGTCAAACTCAAGGCCCACAGTCCTGATCTGGCCTGCACGGTGTTTAGATCTGGCCTGCAAGGCCGCCCTGGAAACAGCGAAACACCAACCTGCAATGCCTCTGCCAGCAAAAATGGAGCTCAGGAGGGCCGCACATAGCCCTCCTGGGTTCCGTTTTCGCTGGCAGAGGGTTACAGGAGGCCATCCCAGCCAAAAATGGAGCTGGCTCAGGAGCCCATTTTCACTGGCAAAGCACTCAGGCCACTACAGGCGCCCCTGACACAATTGACATCAAGCTGGCCACACCCACCCCGGCCATGCCCACCCCGAGGCCAAACACAACCCTGATGTAGCCCTCAATGAAATTGAGTTTGACGCCCCTGATATATACTGTTTGAGAACTATATACAGCAGGACTTAATAATTATTTTGTAGATATTAATAAAACAATTGAATCAACCTCAAACAGGAAATCTATACTTTTTGGCAGGGTATGAATATCTTGAAGTTACTTATCTGCTTACAGCAAATAAATAAAAATACACCTTGACTTTTACAGGTAATTCTTGCATACTTCTCTCAATTCTTGGGATCCAACCTCCTATTCAAAAATATACATGCTACAAGACAAAATTCATAAAAATGGAAGAGAAATGCCAGAAAGATGCCTTTAAAAATTCAGCTCATTATAGGAATATAATATAAATTATTCTAACTGGATTACCTGTTATATAGTAAACACACACGAAAGCTTACTGTGGCACTGCTAATCACTTTACCTTTGATACTTTCTCTTTAGTTTACATGGAAATTGCTTGATTTCGGACAACTCATTATTATGCAACCCTCCCATAGTACATATTGTAGATGTTGCGGCCCAAGCCCATGTACCTGGCTGGACTTTGAATCAATTCTCTGATTCACCTTGTTCTTTAACATTACTCTGTTTACAATAGAACAAATATGTAAAGAATGCCAATGATTCCATGTTTAAAGTTCTTTAAAGCCCTTAAAGGGGGTGGGGGCAGACAATACATCTTTAAAGTAGATTCAGTTTTGCTTGAAATCATCTGCGGTAGAATACAAATATTCTCTCTTGGGAGAAGAAAGCAGGTAGGTTACATAAAGGGGCATTTTACAGTGTTTAGTAAATCTGGAAAATTGTATGATTTATGTTATGAGAATTTCAAGAAGCATCCAGTTATGTCACTTGTAGGCAAACCAAATACTGAATCAGGCATAAGCATCAGAAGAGATTACAGCCAAATGTAACTAACAATATGCTATACATTAAAAAATGGCATGTAATTGTCACTTACACTTTGTTTTGTAAGTCTATGTCTGCAAAATATCTGCAATAATAGGTCTTTTAACTATGCTTAATAATATGTCTTTTAACTATGTTTTCCAGTCCTAAAATAACTTATATTCTGTGCACCTTAACCAATATTTTTTTAAAATTAACGCATTTATCTGAATAAGACTGAAATTCACTCTAGCTGATCATTAGTTTGGTCCTGAATATCATCAACACACTCACAGGATTCCAAGAAGGAATTCTTCCTTCAAAATCATTCACAAATGCAATTTCCAAGAAAAGCTTTGAGATCACCAATAGCAACCAGATGATCACATTTCTTCAATGCAAGATAAATTTGTATTACTCAGTATGTTCCATCAACTGTATGTTTAAATGCAACAGCCAGTGAAGAAACTATTCATGCATAGAACATATGTTAATCTATATTTACTTGTTATACCAGTTAGTGGAAATAATGAGAAACAATACAAATTGTAAAGTTTCATAATTCCTAAGAAAGCTTCAGTCTGCTTTCAGCTGTTAAAAAAAGGGAATTTTCTTCAGGAACAAATTGTTATTCCATGTTCAGCAAATCTCACTTTATTGTCAAATAATCTGAGAAGGCTTTGTTCTAGTCTACTGTTCTTAATTTTCCTTCTTACTCTACATTTGGTTTATCAGTGGCAATTAGGAGATTGTATGGACTGCAGAATAAATGTAACTTTTCTGTCAAATTGAGCTTGCTTTCTGCTGACTTTCTAGAAATATCCAGATAGTTTTCTTCAACACACAAGGTAACTGGTCTGCTTCTAATTTATTTACTTTTTCTGGCATTGCCCAAGTAAGTCTCAATCAGGTGATGAAGAAAATTAACTGGAGAATGGAATATAATGGACAAATATGAGATACTAATACATGAGTATAAAACATGGTTGTAAATATGTATATAATTGTACATAAATGTAGATAAATGTAAACAGAAATAATATGCAACGAGCACTATATTAATAACATAAGGGAAAAAGGAAATTAACTGTTACGTGTATCTCTATACTATAGCTTGTATGGCCAAAATGATGGCCAAGAAAGTCACATTGTGTTCAGTTGTTTTTAATGTTTGTTCAATAAAATTTATTGTAAAAAAATTAACTAGAGATGAGTCCTGGTGGAAGATTAGAGGCATGGTCAAGTTCAAATTCCTGTTCAGTCAGAAAGGAAATTCATTGGGTAATTTATACTAGTGATTCTCTTCCAGCCTAATTCTATTGCTTGAGATTATTGCAGGAATAACATTGAGGTTGAAGGTGATGTGAAGAACTAATTATGTTGCCTTGAGGTTCCTGGAGAAAAGTCAAAACACAGACATCAAACCATAACAATTCTGGTAATTCAAGGACCTCCGCATGTAATAGTTTATTGTTTATTAATTGATTAAAATTTTCTTTAGCCTTTGCAATCTAATTCAACTCTCAGCTATTTATAAACATGATAGCAAGATAATAGAAATAACCCCAAAAATGAAAACATAAAACACATATAACCCACCCATTTGACATCTCACACACACACTCCTCCTCCCAATGTCCTCCAAAAGAGCTTAGTCTTCACTTTTTTTTTTCCAGAATGGGGCCAGAATTAGGGGGAACCTAATTTTAAGCAGGAGGCCATTCTGGACAGTTTTCAACACTGAGAATCCAAGAGAATTACAAAGATCACAAAAAATTGGGAATACAAAATATACCTCGTTACTTCTTGATCTGAAAATTAGCATTCTGAAAGCAAATTTGGGAATTTCTTCTTGAATTAGATTTCTTGATCTCTCCAGTTGTATACAATTATGCAGCTTTACTCACAGCACTGTTTATCTGTGTAATTCAAGGGACAATACAGCCTCATTCAACTTCAGAACTCTTAGCAAGCAGGTGACAATGGAAATGAAATTGGTGGGGGGGGAGAGAGAGAAAGAGAATCACAGAGCTGGAAGGGTCCTTAAAGGTCTTGTAGTCCTACTTTTTGCCCAATGCAGGTGTCCTTATACCATCATGGACAAGTATACAAAATACCCCTAAAATATTTGCAACAGAGTGGGAGAAAATGTAAGCCAGGGAAATGGGGATAGAAGGAAAAGATAGGTAGATAGGTAGAAGGTGATGTGTGGCATGAAGAAAAGATGACTATCTAGAACAGCATAATTCTGCCACTCATAGGGAAGAGAGCTTTGGGAATGTCTGGAGTGACATATAAAGAAATTGAAAATGATGGGAATGGAGTACTTAAGAAATATGTGTGATGGAACAAGAGAGAAAGTCACTAAGACACATAAAAACATAGGCAACTGCACAGTAAAGAGTGGTTTTTAGAACATGTGGTCATCCTCTCCATCTTGACTTTTCACTTCTTTGTCCCTTTCAAGAACATTCCATAAGGCTTCCAAGGATATAAAGATAGGAGAAGGTACAGGAGACAGAAAGAAGTCGAGGTAGGGAGAGAGAGAAGAGGGGGAGAGTAAAGAGGGGAAAAGAGAAAGAGAGAAGAGGGGGAGAGAGAAGAGGGGAAGATGAAGAGGGAGAGAAAAGGAGGAGAGAGAAAAGAGGGGAAGAGAGAAAGAAAAGACAGAGGAGAGAGAGAGAAGAAAAAGATGAAGGGGAAAGACAAAAGAGGGAGAGAGAAATGTCTTCATTTAGTTCAAGAAGCAGAATGCACAAGTGGTCTTCCTCATGGGATTGGTGCTGGAAAAGTAGAAATAGCTTTCCTAAAGCATCACTTTCATTTTTGTGGCATGGTCAACCCTGTTAACACATCGTGCATCTATAATTACTACGAAAACAAAAGAAAACTTTTACTCCATGCACACCTGCTGAACTTAATTCTAATAAGCCTGGCTGAATGAGCATCATAACCTAAAAGTCACATTTATTTTCCTGTGAAACTCAAGGTAGTATTTTAATCCTCATCCGGCTCACAGCATCACCTTAATTTTTTACTACCGAAAGGGGAAAAAAAAAGGGGGGGGGGTAGGACAAAAAACCCAAACCACCTTGACACCGACACAGACACACACACACACACACACACGAAACAAAACAAAACAAAAAGCCTGTGTGGTAAATTGAGGAAGCAAAACAAAAGGTTGCGTAACCCCGCGTTAACCTTTTCCCCGCCGTTTGCACAAGCCCCACCGAAAGGGCCAGTGACTCCCACCCAAGTTAGCCGAAAGTTTTATGGCGGCTGTCAAAGGCAGCTGGGTTCAATGAGGCGGCGAAAGTCGCGGAGGGCGGACCAGCCCTTCGCAGTCTCCACCCGGGGCCAAGGGCGAGAAGAGGCGTCTCCGCCGACCTGACCCCCCTCTCCCAACGCCACCGCTACCCAGGAGGCGAGATCGGGGCGCCAGGTACCGAGAGACCCCGGGCGGCGCCTTCCGGGAAAGAGGGACGAGCATCTCTGCTGGCTCCAGGATCGCCTCCCGCCCAGGAAGGCCCTTTGAATTGGCTCTGCCGAGGCGGGAAATGCAAACCTCGCTCGGGCGGCCGCGGAGGCGCTCGATCGGCCGGGGTGGCTCTTCGCCGGCTCCTCCAGGGCAGCCCCGGAATCCGCCACGCGCACCGGCCGGCAGTGTGGGAGAGGCCCGGCCGGTTCCTCGGCGCGCTCCTCCGCGCACCTGCCAGCGCCGGGCTCGGACGGGAAGGCCTCGCCCGACCCCTGCCCCTCCGCCGGCGGGTGAAGCGAGGACAGAGCCCGCCGATCACCCCGGCCACCTCAGGGCGGGACTCACCAACGCTCCGGTAGCCCAGGATGGCGATCTTACGGGACTTGGACGGTGGCATCTTTTCCCCTCCGAACACCCAACTGCATCAAAGGCTGTGGTGGCAGCAGCGGTGGCGGCGGCAACGGCCGATCAGGCAGAGAAGAGCGGGCGTCGAGGATCTGCTTGTCGAGCGGCGATGACCTGCGCGGGACTCCCGTGAGGACTGTCTGAGGGACGCGACAGCGGCGGCGGTGGCTTTTTAGTTCATGTGACGACAACCGCCATCCTCCTCGACCCCGCCCCCGCGCGCGCGCACTTGCGCTTCCACGCCCCGTCCGCCCGGCCGGGATCCCCTCAGCGTGGGGACGCCCCCGGAAGGGGGCGGGGAGAAGAGGGCGACGGCTCCGCCCATTGGCCGACCGGAGGCGCTCGCTGGCCCTGAAAATTTCGCGGCGTCATTGCTCTCGGCGGATTGCTCCGCCCAACGCCTGGGTTGACGGCGCCTCCTTCTCCTCCTCGCGCTTTGTAGAGTGCACGCTCTCCACCCCCTCACTATTGATTTTTTTTTCGTCGATGCTTCAGCTATTGGTCGAAGAGGTGCGATAAGGGCGGGGTCGGGAAGGACGCTGCGTTTTGATTGGTTAAGAGGCGGGAGGGCGGAGTTGCGCGAGGACAGAAGGGCGTTGTTATTCCGCTCGTGCATGCTTCCATGCAGGACTCATTGTCAAAATGTTCACAATGTGAACGGTGGGCGGGGCTGCTGGGATTCGCGGGGAAATGGGGGTGCCGCCTGAGAGCCCGTTTCCTAAACAAAGCTATGAATAGTGGTGATTTTTGTTTCGCCGTATATTCAGCTTTAACTAATATTTCTCCACCTTGACAATTTTAAGATGTGTGAAATTTCAATTTCCAGGGTTTCCCAGGTATAGGTTTGCTGAAACTTTCTGGGTGGTTGTAGTTCGCTCATTTTAAAAAGTTGCTGAGGTAGCTGTGGAATTCTGGGAATTGAAGTCCACAAAACATTAAAATGGCCAAGATAACAAAAACAGTTTTAAAATACCGTGGAAATGTTCCCGTTTGAAAAATCTGCCTTTTTCAGGATGAAGGCTCCAAAAACTATGTTGCCCCCGGAATAAAAGTGAATTGATTTTCTTTTTATGAAATTTTATTAGAATGAAGCCAATACTAAATCTTCTGTGATGTAAAAACTGACTAGTCGGCATAAATTTAAAATACTCTGTAATCTAGGACTGTTGGTAGTTGTATGCAATTAGGGACCAGGTAATTGGTTCTAAAAAATTCCTTGAGGGAAGAAGCAAAAATAGCATTGCTTTCTGTTTGCAGATTTGGAGGGGAAAAAGGCAAGCTGAAAGACAGGGAGCCCATTACATGCAAGGACTATTTATGACCACAATTGGGATCAGAATTTCTATTGCTTAGCAAGATGCTCGTAAAACATGACTTTCACCATATGTGACAACTTTATTTTACAACAGTTGTTCTGTATCATTAGTGTCATTAACTGAATCCTGGGGTTAAGGTTTCCCCCATTGACTTTGCTTGCTGGAAGCAGACTAGGAAGGTTGCAAAAAATGCCAAACATGACTCTGAGGCAATTTTGATCATGTGAATGTAGAGATGCTGCAATGGATGTTAGCGTGAAGACCAGTTGTAAGTCACTTTTTCCAGTGCCACTGTAACTTTGAACAGTCACTAAATTAATGGTTGTACGTTAAGCATTTACATGTACTGTGCTCCCCAACAATTCTGCTTCGTTTACTGATAAGTCAGCTCAGAGATGTTCTTTTCGGAAAGTAGGAATGCTTCTACTGAAGCTTGCAATTGGGAATGCATCTTCAGAGCTCGCAATCCCAGGTGAAAGAAAAGAGGTTATAGACACAGCCCTCAAATGCTCTTGAGGTTCAGTTCCCTGAACAAACCCCTTTGTGCATTTTGTGCCCTTTTTAACAGCACATCGAAAACATACACGTTCTCTCTTGGCCGGCCTTTAAGCAAACAGCATTCTGAGCAAAATGTCAGAAGAGGGGGGTGGGGGTGGAGAAAGAAACATTTGTTCAAAATCACTGCACTGTAAATTGTTCTCCGTTTCCTGTGAAGTAAGCCTGCTTCAAAATGTCACTTGGATTGTACTACAGTGACGATGTTGGGAAAGCAGAGATTGGAGAGTCTACTGTTGACTTTACAGATGCAAAGAAAGGCTGAACTGCAACTTCTCAGGTTGCTTCTTTTTCAGTTTTCTTGTAAAGAATCAGTTCTTTTTAAAGGCTTCAGATTCTTTTGTCTGGAAAGCGGCTAAATGTCCGGAGACTGGAACTATGTGGGCAAAATAATGGAGAATGAGTTATCTATGTACAGAGGTGCAGAGACCAACCAATGTCATTCATGGATCTATTGTCAGGCGCAAGAAACTAGGAACCAGGATAGAGTTCAAAAGCTCTGAGTTTATTCCATGCAACTATACACAAGAATCTGATGTACAGTCAAGGCAAATTGGCGCCAGATAAGAGTCAACAAACTTCAAGGGTGTCTGGACTTAGGTCTCATTCAAGAGCAGAGAGACTCCAGAATGATGATAAATTTGACCCTGCCCTTGGGCACAGCCTGGTCGTCTTCTACGTCCACCCTAAAGATATTACAATATCTAATCTAATTAAACAAATTTATATGGCCATGCAACTCATAAACAGCTCTCAACATTAAAAATCACAATATAAAAGCCTGTTAAAAATTGCAGCCCACCCATGGCAGCAGCCACATAATTAAATCAACTTATTTGGCTTCATCTCCATACATGATCTCTAGTACCACTGATCAAACACAATTTAGAGCCTTTTGAAAAGGAACATTTAGTATTATATTTTTATGAAATTGTATGGTAAAATTGTATAGTTTTATCTTTTTTAATATTGTAAGCTGCCCAGTTACCTGGTGTAAGATAAATAAGCAAATAAACACACATGTGGGAGCCAACTTCCTCAGATAGAATGATCTTTCAAAGGGAAAGGGTCATCACTGTGGTGGTCCTTTTTTACAGTCCCACCAGAGATACATTCCTAATTGATGGGACCTGTAACATACCTTACCTTCCTGTCCCTGGTGGGTCAGGTGGATATAATAATGGTACTTTCTTTTGGTAAAAAATATAAGGGCCATGTGCAAGTTTCTGTGAGCAACTAGGGGTTTTCTCTAATAGTAGATCCTACTTCCTGTTATGACACAGGGATTTCAGAGGTTGGGAACGTATTCCAATCAATGCACATAGAGAGAGGGAAGCCACGTGAAAAGGTTGCTGCATGTCTTTGAGGGCGGTGGAGAAAATAATTGTGGGTAAGCAGTAGGAGTGCCTACAAGATACTGTCAAAAAAATCAAGATGTCAGTCAAAATAGTACAATCAAAGTTCTGCACATTCAGATTTTTAAAATGCATGTAAATATTGGGAAGACCTTTGATCGCACCATTGTGGCCATCATTTTGACCATAACCTATGAGATCCTGGAATGGAATTAAGGGTGCGTGCTTCTGCAAAATCAGAATGCTCACAAGATCTATAGAAATTCCAGCTAATCAGATCAAAGCTCCAGGAACAGATCAAATCAGTTCTGAAAAGCAGGATCAAAATTTACAAGACCAATGTACAAAAGGGCCAGGTCTTGTATCTCAACACAGCACCAACTTGCAAATTTTGATCTTCCTGTAGATACAGTTGAATCATTGTGATTTGCAATGTTCTGTGCTAGATAACATACTTGTCTACCTTTAGACCAATGTTTCTCAACTGTAGCAATGTTAAGATATGTGGACTTAGGATTCCCAGAAACCCCCAGCCAGTCTGCTGCTGGGGAATTCTGGGAGTTTGCCCATATATCTTCAAGCTGTCAAGGTTGAGAAACATTGGACAAAAGGAAATAAACAGAAAAGAGAATGTGGCTACACATGTGCCTCTTCCTTGATACCAGTCTCTTCAAGTAATCCACTTTTCTCTATTTTCTTCCTCCACGTGTTTGCGCATATTTTTGTCTCGCCCATAGCCAGAGGTTGGTTTCCAAACTGCTCTATCGCCATCTAGTGGTGGTTCCATGTGCAGCCCAGCGTGGAGAATTGTGGTCTCCAGGTCTCAAGATGCTGAGGATGGAGAGGGGATCCCCCTTTATCCAGACTTGCAGGGGTCTGCATGTAGAAGGACACAGCTGTTTTTCTTCCCTCAGCAGCCATCACATCACGTTTTTCCGCTCAGCAAGTTGCATACTCGATTCAGTTCCATCATTTTATTAAAAAAAAAACCACCCACATGTGCAGTTAGCAGCTGAAGCTGGAGCAGGTGGGATGCAAAATAGCAGAATGCAGCTGGCAGACAGATTTAACAAACCAGGAAATTTAATTCAGTTGCAACCCCTTCATAATCAAACCTGCTTCCTCGTGTTTCTTTTGATAATGGCAGTTTTACCTTTCTTCCTGAACGCGGGTGTATATTGTATCTTGAGTGTACATGCCAGGGGGAGTAAAAATGTAGGCTCTTGTTGGTAAAAAACATATTTTCAATCTTCATTCAATGAATCATTCATGTGCTGAAAACACAATCATGTTTGAATATGTTGCTGGGATTAGTTTCTGCTTAATTGTACAAATTTCTCAATCTTGGTGGACTTCATGTGGATTTCAACTACTAAAATTCCCTTGCCAGCCTCCCGAAGAACTCTGGGAAGTCCACACATATGAAAATTATCAAGGTTGAGAAATACTGCAGCATAATGTAGAACATTAGATTTTTAGCACTTGCCAGATTGTTTATGTAATGCTTGAAAGAATCCAGCCATATAATAGAGGATAAATTTGAAAGATATCAGCTTAAAAATTTCAGGCATTGTTTGTACTGATAGCACGATACTGTGTTTTTTAAAGGAGACATAAGAATAGAATAACAGAGTTGGAAGGGACCTTGGAGGTCTTCTCGTCCAACCCCCTGGCTCAAGCAGCAGAGTCTGTTCCAAATATCAGCCTCTACCTAGGATCAAACTCACAGCCTCCTGACTGTGAGGCGAAAGCTCCACCTCTAGGTCACAGCACTGGTCATTAAAGAGATCTGCATTGAAGATATGCCTAGAATGGGTATGAAAATGGCAAAAGTAGTTAACAGTAAGGGGAAAAAAAGTTATGTACATATTTGCTGAGTTACTAGTGAATGACCAAGAAAGCAGTGCTTGCTGGAGAAAAAAGCAATGGCAAATGATTGGTGTCATAAGAAAAGGAGCAGAAACTAGTTGACAAGTTGAATGTTATGTTCGCTTCAGGTCATCATATCCTGAGAAAGGAATGTTGGAGTTGGGCAAGTGCAAATGAGCTTGAAGAATTATCCCATGAAAAAAGATTACATTGTGAAATAAAATGTTTTCACCAGCAAATTGTGTACATCTGCACACCTCAATTTGAATTCTGCTTTTATTTAAAGCATGGTCAAACAGGGCAGATGGGTGTTTTTTCCAGAATATTTTCTTCCATCAGTGCACATTTTTAGTCGGTATAGTTTTAATCTAAAAGCTGAGCATCTGGTTCAACAAATTAAGCAAGCTTTAACTCTGTCTGAAATTTGCCTGCCTTTCAAGAAGTTGTCAACAATATGCTGTTAAGCAATGTAAAATTTCCCTCATTCAATATTTTGGAAAAATTCCGTATTGATAATTTTTTAAAAAAATATAAACTAACCCTGCAGTGAATTTGTGCTTCCATGTTTTTTGGACTTCAAATTGTTTATATTTTTTAAACATCCGGAATATTAAAGTAACTGGCAATTTTTCATTGATTTCAAATAACTGTTCAAAATGAGCATCATATGACCAGAGCTGAAGAAACCACAACTTTCCCTAATCTCATTCTGTCAGGAATCATGGATCCCAGATTACGGACACTTTCTGTAAATTAGACCATTTGAGGTAACTTGTTTCAAAAAATTTTCTATGATCACCATTTTGCCCAGTTAAAGTTTACAGTAAAGAAAAGTTTCAGTAGGCAGATAGATTTCTAGCACTATATTCTTACCTTCTGGCAATTTAAACATACTTTATTCATTTAGGATACAACTATAAGATTTCTCTTTTGTGGAAAAACAAACATGTTGGGTAGCAATACAGAATAAAATTTCTCAACCTTTTGTGTAATGCATCTGTAAAGATGGCTTCTATCACCTGTTTCAGTAATGAGAGATTTGCTTCTTACATATAAATCAATGCTTTATTAATGAATATGGTGAAGTTTAACTATCCACCAAAGATGTGTAAAAATTGCAGAAATAAAAATAAATAAAGTTGCTTTTAATCAGCTTTGTTTACCGTCTCTGTTCAGAATGTAACATTTAGAAACACACAGTTGTAATTAAAGTTTAAAGTAATCTACTGATATTTAAATTACAGCTTTTAGAACAAATCTAATGATAATTGAAATTGATTTGGTTTTAGGCTTAGTGATTTGAATTTTCAATACAATGTCTTGTTTCGCAGAGCACGTTCTTTTACTAGGATGGGCAACAGTGATGACATATTGTTGGCTTTTTGACATAAGGCACTCTGATATAAATATGCCATACACTTGCCTTATGTCGGAGATCTGTTGCTGACCAGTGACTTGCATCAGATTAAAACATAACATTAAATGCTATTCTTTTCCAGTGCACTTGAGATGGATATCAGGTGAAATCTTTTGGCAAACATGTTGAAATGCAAGCCTGCATTAAATACAGAAGCTTTTTGTCATGCTGCTTGTTTTGCGACAATCACTGGGAAATAATAGACTATCCATCACTTAGCCTAATACACACACATTCTCATCATCACTTGACTCTTCTCTACTGCCATCAATATTCTTGAGGCAATGATGACCCAGCCACTTTATTCGAATTCTTCTTTCCAAGGTGGTTCTGTTCAAAGCAGTCATTCAGTTCCACTCTCCTTTTGCCGGGCGCCTGTTAATAAATAGCAAATAATTCATTCTCTGGCATCTCTGTGCAGCAAGTGGTATTTTCCCATTTACAGCTTTTTTTCTCATAGTTTCTTTTAAAAATATGTTTCTCTTGTGATCTGCGTTAGGATTATTTCCCCTTTTTTTACTCCTATCGTACATCACAAAATTAGTTACTTTAGTGTCTCGTGCTATTCCCTGTTAAGAAATACAGACTGAACTTATTAATCTGAGCCTATTTCAAGATAATGCCACACTTATGTCACAGGGCCAAGGATCTCTGCACAGATGGATTAGGCCTAGCACTGTCTTGTTCAGCCCAGTACTATTCACACTTTTACTCTTTCTATATAAAGGCTTATATACATTCAGAAACACTTGAAATTTAGCTCATTTCTTTAGCTCATTTATCCCATTTCTATCATTGACGTGTTTCTACATCTTGATCTGGAGTCAACTTACTGTATGTTAAATTGATTGGACATGATTTGGAAAGGCACAAATCTCTCTACAGAAGGCCTCACAGTTGAAAATTCATACTGTAGCAGAGCAAAAGCCATGAGATCGAAGGAACTGCCTGCAGAGCTCAGAAACTGGATTATTCCAAGGTACAGATCTGGGAAAGGCTACAATAAAATTTCTGCAGCACTGAAGGTTCCTAAGAGCATAGTGGCTTCCATAATTCTCAAATGGAAGAAGTTTGACACAATCAGGTCTCTTCTAAGAGCTGGTCACTCAGTCAAGCTGAGCAATTGGGAGAGAAGGTACTTAAGTAAGAGATGTGACCAAGAACCCAATGGTAACTCTGACTCAGCTCCAGAGATCCTGTGTGGAGATGGGACAGAGTTCCAGAAGGACAACCACCACTGTAGCCCTCCACTGATCAAGGCTTTATGGCTAGATGAAAGTCACTCCTCAGTGCAAAACACATAAAAGCCCGCTTGGAATCTGCAAAAAAGCACCTGAAGGATTCTTAGACTGTGAGGAACAAGATTCTCTGATCTAATGAAACCAAGATTGACCTGTTTGGCCGCAATTCTAAATGTTGTATCTGGAGGCAACACTCATCACCTCCGCAATCCATCCCAACAGTAAAGCATGGTGATGGCAATATCATGTTGTGGGAGTATTTTTCAGCAGCAGAGACGTGGATCTGAGACTGATCAGGATTAAAGGAAAACTGAATGGAGCATAGCACAGGGATATCCTCAATGAAAAGCTGCTTCACAGCACTCAGGATCTCAGACTGGGCCAATGGTTCACCTTCCAACATGACAATGATCCTAAGCACACAGCCAAGACAACACAGGAATGGCTTAGGGACAACTGAATATCCAAGAGTGGCCCAGCCAAAGCCCTGACTTGAACCCTATTGAACATCTCTGGAGAGACCTGAAAATGGCTGTCCATCGATGGTCACCATCCAACCAAACTGAGCTACAGAGGATTTGCAAGGAAGAATGGCAGAAAATCCCTCATCTAGGTGTGTAAAGTTTGTTGCATCATACCCAAAAAGACTCAAGCTTGAAATTGCTGACAAAGGTGCTTCAACAAAGTTGAACTCAGGGGTGGGATTGTACCAGTTCGCACCTATTCAGTAGAACCGGTTGTTAACATTCTAAGCAGTTCGGAGAACCGGTTGTTAGAAGAAATTACTGGCCTAATCCTGTAAGGAAGGCAGGAAGGAAACATTCTGGTGTTGCTTACAGAAACTGCCTCTCCATTAACCCTTATTGCATTCTTGGCAGGACTAGACTTCTTGTCTCTGGAACTTCTCTGGAGTTTTTTTCCCCTCCTTTGCTGGTACTTTGCTTGTGTGGAGTGACCAATAAAAAACTGACTTATGACCGTTTTTCACACTTACGACTGTTGCAGCATCCCCATAGTCACGAGAGGCCAGGTGAGGAGATGCATGCCTCGATGTGAGTGATAGAGTTGGCCACGCCCAGCCAGTAACATGACCAAGCCATGTCCACCCTGTCACATGACCACCAAGCCACGCCCACCAACTAAGCCATGCCCACAGAACTGGTAAAACATTTGAATCTCTCCCCTGGTTGAACTGAATGAAAGATCTGAATATTTATGCCAATGTTAATATTTCAGGTTTGTAAAAATACATTTACAAGACATTTCTAAAATTCTATTTTCACTCTGGCATTATGGGATATTGAGTGTAATGAGAAAAAAATGAATTTCAACAACTAGAGTTAGACTGCAGCATAACAAAATTGATAAAGGAGTTTGAACACTATCTGAATGCACTGTATAAGCCAGGCCCCTATAAATTTTCATAATGGATTACAACATCCACTTCCAACTTCATAATTTATTTCAAAATCCCTTATGTATTCTGTCAAAAAACCTTTTAATGCATATTTAGATCAACTAAAATATTTCTAGTTTACAATATACTTTTAAACTTCTAGTACAACTACTAGTGCAGCTAATATATTGATGTCTTTCATTTATTTTAAACTTTTCTGTTGAGACTGAATCCAGACTATATAAATGCCAAATGTACTTAACAATAATAATAATTTCCTTGTTCACTTGTAATGTTGAAGAAATTTCAGTGTACAAATTGCATGTAAGAACATACTCGCCCATATTATTTTTAGTCCTATCTTTCTTATATGTTTATAAACAAGTCAAGGTGGCAAATATGAAGATCGCTCAATTGTGAAGTGGGTGACATATAAACTTAATAAATAAATAAAAATAAACTTACCTAATACTCATTCCTCCTCCTATTTTCCTCACAGCAGCCCTGTGAAGTGAGCTGGCCTGAGAGAGTGATTGGTCCAAAGTCACCTAGTTGGTTTTCATATCTAAGGCAGGACTAGAACTCACCTGGTATCTAGTCTGGTGTCTTAACCACTGGAGGCCCACTGGATTCTAAACCTAGAACTCAGCCAATTAGAAATTGGAAATGAGATTCCTACTTTTATAACTGCATCTGGACCAAGTTTTAAGGATTATTTCTAAAAAAATATGCTGGTTTAAAATGAATTATTACTACATTTGAGAAGCACAAGCATAAAAATATCCTTATTCATGATCTTCAATTTCAATAGGGAGTCCTTTCATATTCTGCCTATGTTTTAGGAGTTGTTAAAAGATAAAAGCATGTAAAATATTTGTCATGTTGCTAGAGAAAATACTTACTACTTAAATGCTGAACTCATACCTGTTGGTGTAAGCACCAATGCTTGGAGAATGTCAGAGAGGGAGATGATACCAACAATAGTATCAGTTTCATTCACAACCACCAATCGATGAACCTGCAAATACAATGCACATGACAGTAATGGCTGTCCAATTGTCCTATAAACACAATAAAAATAAGAATATTCAGGTTAAGAGACAACTGGATTATTTTATATAGTGGAATGCTTAGTTCACAAATCAAATTAATGTGAAATTATTTTAAGCACTTTCTAAAAAGTGGATTTGTTCTCCTTTACAGGGTCATTCTTAGTTAAGTGATTTATGTAGTCTACAAAGAGCAAATATTAGCAATGACATCTGTTTCCTCAAACTCTCATCTGACATCTGGATCAAGTTACATTTAGCTTTATTAACAATATAACAATATTGCAACATATTCCAAGTCTTAACTATCAGCGCTGTGCATTGGTACAAAGATCCTTCCTGTGGGCTTAGATATAGCTAAAGGCTTACATACTCTGCACTAGAACAAGTGAATTCCACACAGCTAATCAACAATAATTAGTTGGAAAAACTAACAAAGTACTAGTTTAACAGCAATGATCCCTTTATATGTATTTATTCACTGTTCTAAGAGAACCGGATGTAAGTACATTCAGCAAAATTTGCTACTGGCTATAAATACATTTAAGTAGAAGATTCTTGATAAAAATAGGGATTATAACTAAATACTGAAATGTAATCTAGCAAGGAACAGGCTAAAGGCAACAAGTCTATTTTTATGATAAAAGTGAAGTGTAATGTTACCGCTTTCAAACATAAACTATATTTAAAATTAGAACAATCTAATAAAAGCTACAGCCTAATTGTGTGTTTTTATAATTTATGCTCCAGATAGTATAGTATGACTGAATTTTCTCAGCAAACATTTTGAATAACGAACCTATATGCCATGTATCATTTTTGAAGATCATGATATTTGAAAGTAGTTTACTGTATATGACAGCAAAAACTAATTTATGTATAACCTTACCAAATTATGAATGTGTGTGTGTGTGTGTGTACATGTTCCCATGTATGTGAACATACATGTATGTTCCGATGTTTTACCTTTAGCTAACTGAATATGGGTATAGCCAAGAGGAGAACAGGAGAGAGAAAGGAAGGCAAAGTGAGTAAACCAAAGAGACCAACAAATCTCCATTTTACATGCAGTGTCTGATAAAGTCTATACCGGAAAACAACCATTCACTCTGTGCACTGGGGTAAGGAGTTAGCTGCTTGGGAGAATCAAATATCTAATCCTACTTAATTGGCTTCTTTAAATTTAATCTGTAACATTAGCTTGAGATTTGTATACTATAGAAGTTAAGAGATGAACAAGCCTGCTGCATCTACCGTATATACTCACATATAAGCCGACTCTAAAACTCATTTTTTTTTTAAATCAAATTAGGGGGTCGGCTTATACGTGCATAAATCTGATCTCACACAAACAAACTTCTCAGATCACGCAATATCATCCATATTACCATACAGTCATACATACAGCACTTTTTTTTTTTTACTCTGGGCGCCTTCATTTTGCTTTTTCTATCACCGGATCATAACACGCTGTGATTGGTTAGTCACTCACGTGATCGCTTTCGTGTTTGCGATCGTCACGTGCAACATCAGATTCTTTACATACTGGGTAATTAACTTAATATTGTTTCCTACACAAATGCTTTGATAGTGAACCTTCATCAGTGCATTGCATATTGATACGCTTTTGTTATTAGCCCAAACAACACACCATGGTATTTGGGGGTCGGTTTATATGCAAGTTTTTGCAAAATTCCTCATTTTGGGGCAGTTTTTTAAGGGTCGGCTTATACGCGAGATCGGCTTATATGCGAGTATATATGGTATATGTTTTTTTTCCTTTATGTGAGATGGGAAATAATTCAGAAGACCATATTAATCATAGCTTGCCACTGACCAAGCTCACATTTTGTGCTAAGTCATTATTAAGCTTATTTGGTTTTGGTTTAGCATAAATTGTGCACATAGCTGGAACAGTTTGAGCAACTATGAGCAAAAGGGCCATTTCTGGCATTTCCAACAAACCATAACCAGAAACCCTAATCATGTAGAGTTAGAAATAGTATCTTTGAATATTGGCATTGTATCTGGATCTGGGAACTTCGATTAACAAAGATACATGGAGTTCTTGGTGCTCTCAGAACATGGCTCTAAGAACTTTACAGTTTAATCTTGAACTACCAATATTCTCTTCTATTAGTCAAGATATGAAAATCACTTTAAACTCAAATAATGTAAATTAGATTCTTTGGAAACCATTCCTTTTTTTCTGGCTCAAACATTGCTTTCACAAAAAACAAGCTATAATTTGTTATACTACTGAATCTTCTGGATTGTTTAGTAGTTTCAGAAATTGGAGTAAAAGGGAGGGGCGGAGCTGGCGTTGCGACGATACAGCATGTGATCTTGGAGGTCTGAGATTGCTGCTGATATCATTGCCCCCTGGATGGTCCAATTGGATCTAAACCATCCTGAAGAGACGGTGAAAGTGAAGAGCGCATCCTGTCAATCCCAGGGATACCGCAAAGTCCCTGGTAGATCCAGAAGCTCTTTTTGCCAGCGGCAAAGAGGCAGCCATTAAAGCTGCTGAAGTTGGGACAGCTGAGAGGCCATTAAAGCTGCTGAAGTTGGGACAAGCTCGAAACGAAAGAGAACAGAAGAGAGAGTGTGCCAGTTTGGTGAGAATTTTTTCTTATTCTAAGATCTGAAAGGACATCCTAAGAAAAAGAAAGAATCTGTAAAAGTTTTGACAGAAGTATTAAGTGGCGATTTTAAACAGGAATGCCAAAGTAATGTTTTTTCTCACATTGCTGGATTTTCTATACATGATCTTATATTTTGAAACTGGACTGGTTTTTTTTTTCATCTATTTTTTTTTCTTCCTTGATTTTGTAACATTTTAGGCTCGAGACTCCCTTTTAGTTATTTCTTTTTTAAAATATCTTTTTCTTTTTATTAATTCTCATTATATTTTGCTTGGAAAAGGAGGGGAAAGTGAAAGCAAAGGAACTTTGTAACACAGCCAAACTAGAGGCTTGGAAATATTCTATTTCTCTTGTGACCAGACCAAGCTGAGAAAGAAAGAACTGAGACTTTTTTTCAAGGACATTGCTATTGTGATAAAGATAGAGAGAAGAGCATGGGAGAGTATTATTGCAGGTGCTCCTTCTGGTTTCTATCAACAGCTGGAGTCTGGTGTTTGAAAGTTTATAGGAAAAGACTAAGGTGATAAGTTTCTGGAGAAGAGTGTTATAACAAGAGCCTTGGATAACTAAACGAAGTGCAGTGTGTTCTTTTGATTTTTCCAAAGCTGCGCTACCCCTCCTCAACAGTTTATATTTTGAAATAGCAATTTGGATTTTTAGTCTTTGGAACTTTGTCTTGCTTTTTTTTTTTTTGCTTGCTTTTGGAAGTTAAATTTTTATGTTTGTTTTTTATTTTAAAAGAAAAGTTTTAGTATTAATGATTCCCTTCCTTTCTTTTTAAGGGAGTAGCCTTTTTTCTTTTTCTCTTTCTGCCTTTCTGATACTTTTTGTTTTTTCTATTTACCTCCAAAACTGGTTTGTTTTGTTTTTTGTTTTATCTTCCTGGCCTTTTTTTTCTTTTTCTCTATGCACCTTTTTATATTCAAGACCTCTTAATTGGATAACGGTGTTGAAGAACTTGAAGAATTTTTCCTTTTTATTAGCTTTTATTCTCACTTTTCCATCTTTCTAGGATTTTGCACTTATTTCTCTATTGTGTGTGTTTATGTGCTTTTCCTTCATTTTTGAATTTTCACTGTTATCTAACCAATGATTGGATTAAGGTATATAAGAACCTGAAAAATTCTTTTTTCATTATTATTACTGTTTGGCTTCTTTTTCCTTACTATTTTATTTGGAATTGCAATTGTGTTATTTCACAATTAGATAAAGGTCTAGAAGAACCTGAAGATTTGAATTGTTTGAAATATGAGTAGGAAATTAACAGCTCCCACTTCTTCAACTTCTACTTCCTCCTCTCCACCATCTGGAGGACAACGTTCAATACCGACAATGTTAAGGCAAAGAAAGAACAAGAAAAAGAAAAAAGTATGCAGATGATTATGCAAGGAATCAAACATTCAAATAAGATCAGAGAATACTGAAAAAAGAATAGAGAACATCAAACAAAAAACAGAGAATGTTGAACAAAGAACAGGGGAAACTGATGGAAAAGTGGAGAACATCCAACAAATGATGATGAAGTATGATGAGAGATTAATTAAAATTGAAGAAGATAAACAAAGAGATAAGAAGATTGGAGACATTGATAACAATTAACTGTAGTTGAACAAGATAAAAGTGGAATGCTGAGATGGGAGATGGGACAGATCAGAATTTTATCTTAGATTCCAAAATATCGAGGAAAAAAAAAGGATAAAATCTAGCTGAGATAATGATAGAAATATTGGCTGAAGCTTTGGAAATAATTGAAGAGAGATGATGGATGGAATAGATGAGGTCTTATTGAGTCTTCACAAGATACGCAATGAGAAATAGCTACCAAGAGAAGTTCACATCAGATTTACAAAGAAAGCCATTAAAACGCCCAAATATTACAAGTGGCAAGAGAGAAAAATTGAAATATAAAGATAACGAGATTGTGGTTTTGAAAACAAGTACCCAAAAGAGTGAGAGAGATGAGAAGAGAATACCGATTATCTTGACCAAATTGCTACTTAAAAAAGAGGTGAATTATAGATGGCTGATTTCAGAAGGTTTAATGTTTACATGGCAAGAACAGAGAACAGAATTGATCAATTGAGAAAGCTGAATCATTTTACACAGAATTTTTCAGAAGGGAAAGAAGAAAGAGGCAGAAACAGAAATTTCACTAATTGAATTCCAAGAGGATTGCCAAATGATGACTGAAAAAGAGAAGGTGCAGTAGGGAAAGGAGAAAGCCAAAGAACAACGTGAACCAAGATCCACGAGAGCTGCCAAACCTAATTATAAAATAACCATTTTTATAATTCTCTTTTTTTATTTTATAATTCTCTTCCTAACCATGGAAGAGAAAAAAATTGATTACAATTAATATAAATGGACTGTAATTCAGCCATTAAAAGAAGGAAAACTTTCCATAAAATTAGAGAAATTAAATTTGATTTCATCTGCCTACAAGAAAGTACATATTAAAAAGCATATGAGCAATTGTTGATACAGCCAAAACTTGGAAAAATATTTACCTCCTTGACACAATGCAAGAAAAAAGGAGTCGGTTTTATATTATTAAAGGAGAAATTGATTTATACTGATGACGACGGAAGAATACTAATGGGGCAAATAATGGATAATACGAAAACACTCCTGATTGCAGTCTATGCCCCGAATGACAAACAGAAGAATTTTACAAAAAAAATTACACATGAAAATAATTTAACTGTTACTATGCCATTATAGTTTTGTGGGAGATTTTTATGGAATTGTAGACAATAAGCTGGATTATATGGCACAGAAAACAACAAAGCAAAACAGAAAGACTCTCCCTAAATCTTTTTTTTAAAATCGTAGATGAAATAAACTTAAAAGATACATGGAGAGAAAGAAATGCTAAAACTAAACAATACACCTTCCACTCAAATAGACACTTATCATGGGTCCAGAATAGATATGACATGGACGTCAACAAAATTAGTTAACTAATATTCAAGAAATAAATATTGAAACAAGTACTTGGGCAGATCACAATCCACTGACAATTAAATGGAAAGGACAAAGAAGAAGATCTGGATGGACGTTAAATAATACTATTAAAGAAAAAGACTTCACAAAGTGGATGGAGAAAAAAAACTGCCTTTTTTTTTAGAGAAAACAAAAAAGAAGATACATCAATTCAGAATGTATGGGATACAATGAAGGCAAATACCAGAGGCCTGGTAATAGGCTATACAGGGAAAAAGAAATACCACAAAAAGATTAGCCTCTAAAGACATTTAGAGGATTGAGTATAAAAGGACTTGAAAAAGAGCTACAGAAAATGCTACAGAAAAAGAACATTAAGTTAAAAATGGAAATAACCAAACATAAAATGGGTCTAACAGAAAAAGAAGAGTTAGCACAAAAAAATTAGAGGTGCTAAACAGAACTATTTTGAAGCGTGCAAAATAAACCAGGTAGATGGTTAGCATATAAATTGAAGAAAGGAGAAAGAATCAAGGATAATATTGCAATTAATAGATGATCAAAGGTCAAATTTGCTATGGTAGTAAAGGTCCGGCCCACTGCACTTACAGATGCAAAGAGGATGTAAAATGTTAAAAAAAGCTTGCCATTGTTGGAAAACGCTATGCATCCGTTGTGTACTCATTGCATAAGTGTTTCATACGCTCTAGCTGTCGAGCATCAGTCCACTGCGATTTCATCCGCGCAGAAGTTTTGAGCTGCACAAAACTTTTGTGAAACGGATGAATGTTCCGCCGTTTACGATGTAAATCCGCGACATGATGAGCAACAAACGTTCTATGTCCGTTTATCACCATTTAACGTCCGCTGTATCCTCTCTGCATCCTCTGGGCATCCTCGCAACTCACATCCGCTGCAGCTGAAAACGGAAAAGAGGGAGGGAAACAAAAGGTACACGGAATGTCTACACAAGCATAGTAGGCACGAGAATAGAAAAGATGTGCAGTGAACGGTTTGCATCCGATATACATCCACACGGCATCCCCCTTCTTTCCTTTAGGCGTTATGTGATGCAATCCACTTCATCCGCTATGCGTCCGCTTCGAAATTCTCCCCCGGAACCCCTTCAGAGGTGTCATCGCTTCCATCCGCTTTCATCCACTAGACTTCCTATGAACATCTGTTTAACATCCCCGCCTACATACTTACCCACGTCCGTTCTTTTCCGTTCTTTTCACCATTTTTGAGCGCGGATGACAACGGATGGAGCCACCCCCGAAAGTTTTGCTCGTCCGCTGTGTCCTTTATACATACGGTTTGCGTCCGTTGCCAGTGGGACCGGGCCTTAAAGAGAAGAAGGAAATCATCCGAGACGATTTAGGAAAACTACAATACGCAAGAGAATATTGATAAGGAAGGAATTAAACAGTACCTACAAAATGCTAAATTACCCAGATACCTAAAGAGATTGAAACAATGTTAGAAAGCAATATAACCAATGATGGAGTTAACGAAGCACTCAAGAAGAAAAAATAATTGGAAAGGCACCAGGCCCAGACGGACTTCCGGCAGAATTTTTACAAAACATTACAAGAATCGTTGAATCTTCCATTGTTAGAAGTTATGAATGAATGTATATTAAAGAAGAACATACCTAAATCATGGTCAGAAGCTTATATTACACTTGTTCCAAAAAGAGGAGGCCGATCCATTACAAATCGAAGAACTTATAGACCTATTTCCTACTAAATGCAAATATAAATTTCTGCTTCAACATTGCAGAAAGACTTTAAAAAAATACTTAAATAATTTTATCCATCCTGATGGATCAAAATGGATTTCTGCCAAAGAGACAAATTAAAGAAAATATGAGAGTAATCTTGGACAACTTTGGAATTACTACGAGGCACATCCTGAAAAACAAATGGCTTTGATATTTCTAGATGACAGAAGGGCCATTTGATAATGTGAATTTGCGTGATCATGTTATTAACTGCTTTGGAACAGATGGGCTTTTACTAGAAAAATTTATTCAAGCAATTAGGAAGTTATATATTCATGAGCAAATTGGCAACGGTAATGACAGAGGGAAAATTGACCAGACTATATTGATATAAGAAAAGAACAAGGGACAAAGGAGTGCCCACAACACCTTTGTTGTTTTTTGTTAAACTTTGGAAGTGCTAAAGAGAAATATTAAGAGATGAAAGAATATTAAAAGAGATGAAATAAAAGGAAGAATGTAAGTTGCAAGCATTGCAGATGATCTTGGTTTTTTATCTTAGAGACGCACTAGAAACAGGCAGTCAAAATTGATAAAAAGATAGAGACATATGGGAAAGGTGGCTGGTTTGAAAATAAATAAAGAATTAAGACAAAAGATCTTGACAAAGATATGCTATCAAGACAAAAAGGAAGAACTGCAGACTTATGAAAATTCAGGTCGGAACGAACAAGATCAAGTATTTGGGGATACTGACCAGCAAGATGAACAGTACACTTAAAAGAGAATAATTATACAAGCCTAGCAGATAGCACTATATTTGGCGAAATGGGAAAATTTACAACTGTCTTTAATCGGGTGGAGAATATCAAGATGAATAGTATTATCCAGAATTTTTATAATTTGTTTGAAACAATTCCATTAGCTTGGAAAAGATTTACTTTGAAGATTTAAATAAAATTGTGTGAAATATATATGGCGAAGATAAGAAAAGCGAAGAATAAAACTTTTGCAAGATGCCCTAGAATAAAAGGAGGATTCTGGTTTGCCTAAATTGGAGTTGTATTACCAAGCGCTAACAAATTTGCATGTGGGTAAGGAATGGATAACATTAAGAAAGGGACTCATTTGTTGACAATTTAGAAGGAATGATCTTGTTGTTGGGATGGCCATGCTTGTTTTATTTGGTACAAAGGAACTAAAAATACAGGGGTACTTTAGAAAACCATTATATACAGGAAGTCTCTGTGGTTAAATTGGGAGAAGATTAAAATTTCTTATCCTATAATATACAAAAAGAACAGTTAGATTATGGTGAAATATTTGAATGAAAGGTGAACTTAAATGCATATATGAAAAAACTAGAAGGAACAATGGTATGAAGATGAATTGGATTTTCATACGAACGCAAATATATTCAAGGTATGACAAAGATTCCAAAACAGAAGGTTTCTATATGATAAAACTGACTGACTTAGGTTAAGATTTTTTGACAGTACTGATGAAAAGGGTGAAATTAAAAAAAATTGTATGCGATATTTCATTAGAATTAAACTACAAGAACAGAAGGTTAAAGAAAACTATGATTGCTTTTGCGGTGGAAAGAATTTTGGATATGGATTGACCTTAGAGAAATTGCAAAAATTGTATTTTGAGAAAATTTTGACGCAAAAAATTCTTCAAATTATAAAATGACAATGTCAGAAAGAAGATAAAGGAAAAATTATGTATAAGATGTTTTACAGTGGGCATTTTCTCCCGACAAGAATTAGCCAGAAATGTTTCAAGAATAAATCCGTCATCCAGTCACCGGCTCAATATTACATCATTATGAACGGTGGACTTGCGTGCGCGATGCTAAAAAAATACTGGACTAAAAATCCCACACGTGCGTTGGAAAAAAGAAAAATGACAAAAACAAACAGATAGCCATTTGAGACCAGAACGATTATTTTTATTGGGAATTGTTACCTGAAAATATATTAGTTAAAGACTTGAAATACCGTGATTGTAAATGTATTAACAACTGGTTAGCTGATTGTATTTACTAAAAAACTGGGAAAATGAGGAAAATACCATCACAGGAGGGAAATCATTAAGAAAAGTATTGAATGTGCTGAAATGACGTAGATTGGACATTTGAAATTAAGAACAAGATGATAAACAAATTTTATTTAAAATTTGGATCTTATTCTATCAATGGTTAGACAATAAACTATAGTAACGAAAATTATGTACACTTTTAGAAAATATATGTTAAAGACTTTTAAAAAATACTAAATATATGATTTTAGGATAGATTTGGGATGATAATATGAACTGTCACGAAACAAATTAAGTAAAATATGATTATTTCCTGAAGCATGAATGAATAAAGTATAGTCAAATGATTAATAATGATACTAATGTACTTAATATTGGACTGAAAATACGAGATCATATACAATGTAACTGTAATTGAAGAGCATGAAATGAAAGCACAAAACAATTTGTAAACCAACTGGCACACTTTATGTACATATATGGAAGATGGCCTGATGTTTTTATGTTTTGTTTATATTTGTTTTAAAAACCAATAAAAATTAAAAAAAAATTGGAGTAAAAGAACTATATTGGCAACTACAATATGGAAGTTCACCAGATTCCACTATATTGTTCATATTACAGGTGATCTTTATTTAGCAACTGTCTCGAACAGTTGTTTGCAGTTAAAAGGGCAGTGAAAACTGTATATTCAATTGCACTTATAATCTCTACAGATTTGTAAAGCAAAAGAAAGCTAAAGGAAGATCATAAGGAGAGCTGCAACTGCTTCATTTAATGACCAAGTTGCCAGTCCCACTTGCAACTCCCAAACGAGGACTCCATATATTTAACATTTGTATGAAACCAATAGGCAGCTGATCTTTTTCACTCTTCTTCACTTATCGTTTAATTCAAGTGAGGGACTTATATACAGACCCTCATCTAGATCAAGATGCTATACCATTTCTAATGGTCTCATAACTTACAGTTCTGGTGACTGAAAATAAGTTGTATATAAGATTTAAAAATGGTCTTAAAATTTCTGTTTCTCAATATTTGACAGCAATGGCATTAACTGGAACTGGTCAGAAGATCAAGGAAAACACGTTCATTTGATTAAAAAGGGAAATGGATTATCATTTCTGCAGGGCATTTAAGAAATATTAACCTCTGCAAAAATGCTATGACCCTACCTACCATTCCTACCTTAAACAGAATTTTAAGGACCACTAATTCATCATTCTTACAATAAAGGTGATATTTTATGGCAGGAATGAGGAAACTATGGTCTTTTAGATGTGCTGAACTTCAATTCCCCACATTGCCTTGCTAGCCAAGCCATCCTGTTAAAGTTCAACAACAACTGGAAGGGCTCAGATTCACCACCCCTGTAAACTATTCTTCTTGGAACTATTTTTTCATTTGTGTCCATTTTAGAAAATATTGTGAATTGAAAAGAACTGATAAAAAAAGGGTGGGCATTCTGTCAAATGATAAGCACACAGAATCAAGGTTTTTCAACAGTGGAGGACAGAGGTGAACCACCTACCGGCCAGGCAATTTAAAGTTCCTCTTCTCTTGTATTTGAACAGTCATACCCACCTGATATAAATGGGGAACACAGGAAAGAAACAGAAAAGGGGGGAAATTCTATTTTTATAGATGTTTATCTTATATTGGTGATATTTTACATAGGAATATTATGATGACTGGGTTCAATGTGTCTATGATTACTGCACTGATTTAATCAAGTGATCTGTCTTTTCAAGTTTGGCAACGTTCTTACACAAATGGGCTCCTGAATAATAGCTATAATTTGTTTGTTAAATTTATCTTTCTTTGCTGTAGAGCAGGGGTGTCAAACTCATGTCATCATGGCAACATTATGTGATGTATCGGGACTTTCCCCCCCTTTGCTAAATTGGGCAGGGCCGTGAGTCATGAGTTTGACACTCCTGCTGTAAAGACTCAAAAAAGCATACTTAATACTCCCTACTCTTTTTGCTTGATTCTTTACTTCTTTGTAATTGGTTGCAGTCTTCATTTGGCAGCAAGAGCAAAATATTTCAAAGCCATTGCTGATTTTAGTTGTATAGTTGTATAAATAATTCAGAACATTTTGGTGTTTTTTTTCCTAATTATATTTTGAAAAAATGGTGGTTAGAGGAAGATAACTGGGAAAAAAAACCATAAGCTTAAATAAGTGATGACATATGGGAAGATTACCCATACATTCTCAAAATCCAGTCAAATACTACTTGGAAAAAGCAGAAAGCAATAAAGTTTTAGGATACATGACACAAAGTTCATGAAAAGTTTGCTGAGAATGAAATGGGGATACATTTCTAGCCTGGCCCTATTGTCTTCAAGTGAATCAAACTTGAAATCAAAGCAAAGCAAAGAACAGCTTTACCTTGCAGAAGATATTCAGTGTTTTAAGGGTACATCTTAATTATGCCTTATTTAGAATAGATTGCTGATTGCTAAAAAAGTGAGAGGTTGAACAATTTCATCTTACTCACTTTTTAAGCTATTTTAATTATCACATAAAGGTGTGTTAACAGAATGTTTCTATCATACTGTTCTCACACGTTTTCAACACATTTGTTCCTAGCAATTCTTAAATGTTTTAATGGTTTAAACCATTCACATCAACAAACTTTTTCTAAACAGTATTTACATAGCAAGACTACTTTGAAATCTCAATAAAAATGGAATATTTAATTAGGGAATTTAACAATCCTTATAAATCAATGTAAAAAACAAAATTATCATATAATAAATTTATTGCACTTTTTAAAAAAGGAAACAAGTAGCTGGTTAAGTTTTAATCAATTTTGTATTATATCATTATATTCTTATATTGTTACCATCTGTATGCTCTTAGGAATAATCTCATAAACAGTGCTATTCAGAAAACTACTGTGCTCCCCTCCCAAATTCTCACCTCAGCTTTAACTATCCGATCCACAATTGTCTCCAGCGTTTCCAGCTTATTACATTTCACAACACCTTCAAAATACTGAGAGCGATGTTGGAGAGCTTGTGTCACTGTGATATCTAAGTTATTATAAGTTTTTTCAGCAGCAAGATTCTAGAAAAAAGGCAGTTACAGATGAGTCAATTCCATTTTTTATGTGCAGCCAACAAATTTCATTATTTTATTCCAGAAATTTGATCCACATGTTATGATTTAACTAATGGAAAAAAGCAAAGAAGACAAACCTGTATGTGCCCCCATGATACTACCATACATATTTTAGATTAATTGGGTGTAAAAAAAGTGTGTTTTGGTTAAAAACAATGCATTCTACACATTAGTGGTACTTAATTTTTAACTTTCAAAAGTTAAAGATCTTGGGGTGGGGGTGAAGGAAATGGAGAACAATATGGTTGCTTGCCCATCTTCTCTCAAATATTTCTCTTTCCTTTCACTTTGTCCCAGCATTCTCATGAATGACAATTAGCAAGACCTATCTCACCATGGTAGCAAATTATGAATATGAGCTCCCCATAATTTTGAATTCAAAGGGGGCATTGATAAAAAACTACCAGGAAGAAGCAACAGAATACTTCTCATTTCCTACCTTTGATTTTAAGAAAGGATAGCACTGTTTTATTTGAAGCATGCAAACTATTTCATACTGCAAACTATTGTTCAGTAATTCTTTCCTCAACCAAGAATTTTATTCCTACTTTTTATAAAGTATCCATGGAATGCTTTAGTTACTTTAGATTGCTTTAGATTAAATCAAAAGTACTCATAAAATAAAATCTCAAATTTATTTTTTTTTCTTATTTTTACTTAACAGTTTTGGTGCTGTTACTTTGTAATATTTATGCAAAAGTATGCTAAAGACAATTTCTGATTGCATCATACTTTACTTTTGGAAATACCATGTTACACAAACTCGAAGTATGATACAATAGTTATAAAGAAGCTTTTAAAATATTATTTAACATATTAACAAAGTAACTTCACACAGAGTAACCCTAATCCTATGAACCAGGGCATATTACAGAGTGGTCACAGTGAAAAACTAAGTGAAAGAAATATTATATATAAAAAAATACTTACTATAACATCAAATTTGGAATAAATATCTACAACTTTTCCTAAAAGGGGAAGAAGATAAGCCTTATAATGTGTCCACAAACAACTGACAAAACAAATTAAATAATATTAATTCTACATTTTCGAAAGAGAACACTTGCTTCTGTAGTTTTATGGGCTAAGCAAAACAATTAAGAAAAAACTATCAATTCTGTCACACAATTGAATTACAAATTCAATATGAGAAGAAATAGAATGTTTTCCTGAACACTGAAGCACATATCCTTGTTTATAGATTTAGATGCTGTTTTGGAATATTAACAATCTTGGTGAATGACTTACCTTTGGAACAAATCTCAGTTGTTTTACTGGACTTTGGTGCAGTATGACGCTGCATGGACAATGACATGGGGTAATTAGCCATATTTTTCTGCTGACCAACTCCCAGACAATGTTGTAGAACTATGTTAGTTTCCAATAATATGATTTCTAGGGCTTCTTGGAACAATTTTCTTTAAAACCATTCGTATGAAGTATAGGAAAACTTATCCAGAATGTTGGCTAGAGAATTCTGGGAGTTGAAAACCATGCAATCTTAAATTTGCCAACGTTGAGAAACATTGATCTAAATAATGAAATCTTCAAATATTTTTCTAATTAAGTTTGCACAATATTTTGATGTGATGTGGACACAAAAGTGCTTCAGATCTCAATTCTACACATTTGCATTTTGTGGTTTGTCTTCTTAAAATTTAAAAACATTTCCAGGCTTTAGTGCTCACAACAAGCAATAACAAACTTGATAATCCTTATTACTCACCTGACTCATCCACAACAGGTAGTGCTGATATCCTTCTATCTACAAATATATTCAAGGCTTTAATGATAGGAGTGTCTGGATGTATAAAGGCAATATTATGGTAAGTTCCTATTCCAAGTTCATCCAGATTTTTCTTCATGAAGGCAGGCTTTGGCATTTCTGACACCTTGAAAAAAGTAGAAGACAAATTTTTAAAAATAATCATTTGAAAAGTGTTTGCCAGGGACATAAGCCAGTATTTTCTTTCCAATATGTATTCCTTACTGAATGAACACCCTCCCACACACACACCTGGCCCCTCTCAGGATACCTTAATGAATCAGGAAGGCAGGGATCTAAAACACAGGACAAGCTGACAGCTTTGAGAAGCTCTACTTCAGCAAGGCTGAAGGTTTGAATTTTATTTTTTTTAATTTCATTTCACCCGTCAGTTCATGTTTTACCATTTATTTCTTTTACATTCCATGTCCTAACCTTCCATATACACTGCTCAAAAAATAAAGGAACACAAAAATAAGACATCCTAGATCTGAATGAATGAAATATTCTTATTAAATACTTTGTTCATTACATAGTGAATGTCGCTGATAACAAAATCACACAAAAATTATCAATGGAAATCAAATTTAGCAGCCCATTTAAATTTAGGAGGTCTGGATTTGGAGTTACACTCAAAATTAAAGTGATAAAAAACACTACAGGGCTAATCCAACTTTGTGTAATGTCCTTAAAACAAGTCAGAATGAGGCTCAGTAGTGTGTGACCTCCACATGTCTGTATGACCTCCCTACAATGCCTGGCATGCTCCTGATGAGGTAGTGGATGGTCTCCTGAGGGATCTCCATTTCCACACCTGACTAAAGCATCCCCAACTCCTGGACAGTCTGTGGATCAACGATGGCGTTGGTGATGGAGCGAGACATGATGTCCCAGATGTGCCCAATTGATTCAGGTCTGGGGAACGGGTGGGCCAGTCCATAGCAACACATGCCTTTGTCTTGCAGGAACTGCTGAAACACCTCCAGCATTGTTGTGCATTAGGAGGAACCCAAGGCCACCGCATCAGCATATGATCTCACAGGGGGCCGAGGATCTCATCTCTGTACCTAATGGCAAGTCAGGCTACCTCTGGCAAGCACATGGAGGGCTGTGCAGCCCCCTAAAGAAATGCACCCCACACCATTACTGACCCACTGCAAAACTGGAGGATGCTGGAGGATCTTGCAGGCAGCAGAACGTTCTCCATGGCGTCTCGCAGATCCTGTCACGTCTGTCACATGTGCTCAGTGTGAACCTGCTTTCATCTGTGAAGAGCACAGGGCGCCAGTGGCGAATTTGCCAACCTTGGTGTTCTCTGGCAAATGCCAAATGTCCTGCAACAAGTGTTGGGCGGTAAGCACAATCCCCACCTGTGGACGTTGGCCTCATACCACTCTCATGAAAAACGATCTGTTTCTGATCGTTTGAGCAGCCACATGCACATTTGTGGTCACTGGAGGTCATTTTGCAGGGCTCTGGCAGTGCTCCTCCTGTCCCTGCTTGCAGAAAGGCGGAGGAGGCGGTCCTGATGCTGGGTTGATACCCTCCTACGGCTCCTCCACATCTCCTGATGTACTGGCCTGTCTCCTGTTAACGCCTCCATGCTCTGGACACTATGCTGACAGACACAGCAAACCTTCTTGCCACAGCTCACATTGATGTGCCATCCTGGATGAGCTGCACTACCTGAGCCACTTGTGTGGGCTTGTAGACTCCGTCTCATGCTACCACTAGAGTGAAAGCACTGCCAGCATTCAAAAGTGACCAAACCATCAGCCAGAAAGAATAGGAACTGAGACGTGGTCTGTGGTCAGCACCTGCAAAACCACTTCTTTATTGGGGATGTTAACTGCCTATGTGTTCCACCTGCTGTCTATTCCATTTGCATAACAGCATGTGAAATTGATTGTCAATCGGTGTTGCTACCGAAGTAGACAGTTTGATTTCACAGAAGTGTGACTGACTTGGAGTTACACTGTGTTATTTAAGTATTCCCTTTATTTTTTTGATCTGTGTACCATGATGGTCAAAAGATGGCATAGATACTGACGTCCATCACCCATCATCACTTGGGACAGTTGATGCTTTCATATACCATTATTAATTTAATGGATAAGGTGCACACTGAATTATCTGCTTTACACATATCTATGCCACATGCAGCTATCCATATTAATTCAACCAAAGTAGACTTTACTAAATTGTGTTTTTCTATATAAGGTAGAATTAATGATGTAGAGATAATCTGGCTAGTCAATATACTGGTGTTTGCAGTTTGCAACCTGGAAGGTACATTTAATAAGTGTACTGACATAGACCCAGGATATTATTTAACATTCATACAATGAATTTACTCGATAATTAGAACAGAATAAAACTATAGTTCTACTTACAAAAAGCTGGAGAAACTTGAGTATTCTTTTATGGGTAAGTATATAAAGTGCATTTCCACTCACAGGATCAATAACTGGTAATCTGTGGATTTTGTTTTTGATCAATGAATACACAGCATCAAAAAGGCTAAAGAGAAAGTTATTGCAATTATTAGTACATTCTATTGACTTATTTCTAAAAGACATTTTCCCACTACAAAAGAATTACTCAAAATCAAAAGTATGATTCTTAATAAAAAACATTAGGAAATTGTGAAAACAAAACAATATACAATTGCAATTCTCAATTAGATGTTATGTATATTTTAATACCAATGTTATATCAAAAACCAAGAACATTCTAGGAGAATAATAATTATGAGAGTTATGGGAAGATATTCTATAAAGAAAGAAGAAAGTTATCAAAGTTCAAAGTTATTGATAGTGACCAGTAAGCTGATAATTCAGAGTTGATAACTGATTTATAAAAGTAAAAGTTTCCTTTATCCAGTTGTGTCCGACTCTAGGGGGCATGCACATCACTGTTTCTTAGCTGAGGAGGCCAGTGTTATCCGAAAACATTTTCCTTAGTCAGCATGATTACAAAAGACACACAAAATGCTGTTTCCTTCCCACCAAAAATGGCACCTATTTATCCACTCGCATTTACAGCTTTTTAACTGTTAGGTAAGCAGGAGCTGGGGTAAGGAATGGGAGCTCACTGTTGCACAGCATTCAGACCTTGAACCTGAGTTGCCATCTTTTCAGCTGACAAGTTCAGCATTTTTAACTGTTGAGCTATCCCTGCCTCAAACTCATCAATACAATAAAAGTCACCAATACAAAGAGCATTAAAGTGAGTATCAGATAAATGATTGCCATCAAAACCCTAACTTCTGACAATTATTACATTAGTTTTATGTTCTTCTTTGAAATAGTTTGATAAAAATAACAGAGCTTATAATAAAACATGAACAGAATTTACAAATAAAAAAGGTAAAGAAAGAATTGTATACCTTGCATCAGGTGAAATATTCACCAAGGGTTTAAAGGTTTCTTGCAAATAAAGCTCTGTATAATTAAAAATAATATTTTCATAAACCTATAATATTCAATAAATATTTTATAACAATAACATTTCTGCTGTAAAGAAATAACTTTTTAATTCAAAAATAATTAAATAATCATAATTAATAGAAAAAAATAGAAATTAGTTTTCAGAACAAATAACCACTAGAGGTCACTATAGTCTGAGGATCAATATCACAATTATAACAAAAATTGTGGAAAGTATTTTAGAGAAAGTGTTTACATTTCAGGAAAGTAATTTAATTTTTTAAAATTCAGCAGATCAAATAAGTTATCAATATTTTTCTACAACATATGGCAGGTCTGGAGGACCCATCCTCAATAAAATAAAACTAAGACAAGACTCAGTAACTACGTACAATGGAACTGTCTTTTTCCACTGAGGGAAACTGTCTTTTTTCACTGCAACAATTATATAAGAATGAAAAGATGAATGAAAAAATATACAGGTAGTCCTTGAGTAATTCATTTAGTAACTATTCAAAATTGCAATGGCACTGGAAAAAATGACAGCCATTGCAGCATCTTCATGGTCACATGATCGAAATTCAGATGCTTGGCAACTGGTTCATATTTATGACAGCTGAAGTGTCCTAGGGTCATGTGATTCCCCCCCTTGCAACTTTCTGACAAGTAAAGTCAATGGGAAAGCCACATTCGCTTAAATAACCATGTTATTAATTTAACAACTACAATTATTCCCTTAACAACTGTTGCAAAATGGGGAAAAACTCATCAAATTCACTTATCAAACTCACTTAACAACATAAATGTTGGGCTCATTTGTGGTTGTAACTCAAGGATTACCTGTTGAAGTACAAGGAAAATACTCTCACTTACTGGGACAAACATCAACACACATTAAGTTAGTTTTGCATTCTAGGATATGACCTGTTTACAGGTATATTACCATTCTTCGATTTGAGGATGATAAAAGATCTAGTAAACAAGAGAGCTGCACAGGTAGTTTGGAGGATCACATTCATTTTGAATGGTTTATAACATATACTTACCTCTCCATGTTTCAATTTTGTGCTCTTCCAGTTCGTAGATTTGTACCTATAAAAAAGAAAGACAAAAAGGTGAGAATATTTATATTTTTAAAAGTCATTAAAATAAAGGACATCTTCCTTTGAATAAAAATATTGAGGACAGAAGAAAAGTGGGCTTTAAGGGGGTTCTTTTCTAAGTGATGAACTTTTGGGTGATTTGTATATGAGTATTCATTCTCAAGTAATTCCTGATCCTGGCAACTGCCTGGATAAGTCCCTGCCGTTTTTCTTGTCCTAATTCTTAGAAACAGTTTGCTATTGCCTCCATCCTAGGGCTGAGAGAGAGAGACAGGCCCAAAGTTATCCAGCTGGCTTCATACCTAAGCCTTTCAGTTCCTAGCCCAATGCCTTTAACCACTACACCAAATTGTCTCCATATAAGCAAGGCTAGAAAATAAACAAATTTAAAATTCAGCCAAAGAGTTTGCCAAAATTAGGAAAGAGATTAAATGCTCAGCTCTATATACAGCTCTTCTACATAATAGAGATCCAGATTCCACTTATTAGAATTAAGAACTACATTCCGTTAACTATTATTTGTGTCTCTATTGCAAGTATGTTTCATTAAAGAGAAACAATTTGGTTAGAATACAAATTTCTCTCAAATGTTTCATCTTATAGTGCTTTGAAAAAAAATACATTTTATTTTCTAATATCAATGGAACCCAACAGAATAGACTAAACTGTGATTATTACTAAATATTTTTTCTACTTCGTTTCCTTTTCCAGTCTTTAATCCTTTCCCTCTTTGGCTCTAACAAGTAAATGCTAAGTGAGAGTTCACAGCTTCCTGGGAGCTAGAATTACAAAACTGCCAATCTAAGGCACTGAGGGCTTATGATTTTTATTTCAAAAATGAAGACTACAGAATCAGTTTGCCTTTTAATATATGTATATTGAATGGTACATATCATATCTTACTTCATTGTGGAACCAGTGAAACACATCACTGTTACATTGTGCAAAAGCTTACACTGTGATTAATTCATCACAGTGAAATCAATTCAAATGGAAGAAAATCACAAAAGTTTTAAAAAAGCAGAAAGTATATGCACTATATAGTCAACAGTATACAGGAGAGTAGATTCGATAAACAAAACTGTTCTTCCTTGCTGCATTAAATTCTTGATATTAATTTGTGCACAAATAAAAAAACTGTGCTCCTCCTGCTATTATTGATTTAAAATCAAACAGTGTTAACAGTACTTTCAAAATAACATCTTACTGAAGAACACTATTGAAATAAAAATTGCCCTCAGTTGAATTCCTCCTTTTAAAATAGTGGTAAAATTGAATGGTGAAACTGCTGGATTTTACTAATGAAGTGAAAGACAGCTACTGGCATGCATTCTTTACAATGGAATACGGAATCTATGGTCTCTAGTTGCTGTTAAAACAATTCCCATCAACTAACCAATAAGGGAATGCTATGAACAGTTCAGAAATATCTGGACTTTTTAACATCACAAGGGCTTCATATCTACTTGATGCATATACAGAATATTCTGTTGCTGCATAATATTTATTCATTTATTTTGGAGAAGTTATATCAGCGCTCATCTTAAACAATTCTGGGTAGCTAATAAGCAATATATGAAGACATTTTAAAAAGATATAAAAATGAAACATTGATTTTAGGATTCAGCAATTGAATCTGCCATTATATAGAAATATTGCTTATTTTTATTGTTAAGAGATAGGTATCTTTGTGCATGTTTAGGTTTAAAATTAGAATAAAAGGTTATGTTATGATACAATTATAATATTATTTTGATTGTTTAATTGGTGTACTTTTATACCAGCTTTTTATGTTTGTTTTATTTTAGAATAAGAGATTACCTTACTATATATTTGTATCTATACAGAAGAAAATCAAGTCATTTTTGGGTTTTTTCTATATTTTTGTCACTTTTTAACTTCTTTAACCTCTCTATCCCTTTGATCCTATCCTCCCAACCTCTTTTTCGTGTTATATTTATCATTTTTAACCAAATTAATAGTTGGTAAATAACATATTAATAAAAGTTCAATACTATTAAAAACAATGATCACACCATAATCAAGGTAATTCATGTAACAGGCATACTAAGCTCCCACTAAAGGCCTGGCCAACAAGCTGAGTATATGCAGGCTTTCAGAAGACCAAATGGAAAGAAGCCATCCAGATCTCAGGAAGGCTATTCCAAAAAAAAGGTACTGCGACAGTTAACTTTATCACAGTTTTCTTAATTAACCCAAGACAAATTTAAACAGAAACATAAGAGCATAAAAAACCTTTCATCAACTGGAAAAACAGTGGAAAGACCCCCAAATGACCAAACCCCCAGTCCAGGTCAAAGCTCCCTTCAAGTACCCTATGGAATAATGGAGAAATCTCAAGATATACCAGTCACACAACATCCACCTTCAAGCCTGTGTTGAAGTTCCTAATTCCAAGGGCAATACCAGGATCTTTTGTCACTGGCACCAGACCAGGAGCTTAATCGTTTATACCTGGTACCAGATTCTCATAACCTTTTCTACATGATCCCATGATCTGACCTTTCATCATGCAAACTTATAGCACATGAGATGCCAACAGGTGCCAACTTAAGTAATCTTGGGATTTTTCTGCTATTGTTTCCCTAGGGCTCCTTAGAGTTGAAAAAGGATATGTTGTTTATAATTTTGATTGGTATATTTGCTTTTAAGCTTCTGTTATCTCTCTGCTAAAGTTAATAGAGCTTAAAACCTCCTTACTTATTGTATCTTTATTGTCCATGGGTCATCAAAGAAAACAATTGCCTAGCATCTGCCACTGCCCAACACTTGGCAAAATGTGGCAGCCTAAAGCAAATTTTTCCAACTTTTGAGACAATAATATCTGTTTAAGTTTCCATCAATTCCATCTTCTCCTTGGTGAAAGGAACTTTGCTAGAGTTGGCAACCTTGATATTGTACAGCAGGGCCAGCTCTGGGGCATCTGCACATACAGCTGCAGACAAGCAAGAGATCTGTTTTGTTGACAACCCCCCGCCTCGAGTTTTCTATTCATTTTAAAACTCTAGACATACTATTCACTTAAATATGCTCAGCAGTGAAAGGAATATGCCTGCATTTGAATAAAAAATGCTTTGTTCATTGTTGTGAGAAAGTCATCTCATTCCAAATTAATGAAAACAACTTCAGCAATACTATAGCAAAAGAATGGTGCATGGAATCCATAATAAGATGGTGCACTGCACTGACTAAAGGCCAGGTCACATCGCCCGATGGATGCAAAACGTATGTAAAAAGGACACAGCGGTATGAAGCAATTCTCCATCCATTGTTTCATCCACTCTCAAAAGTGCCCCAAATTTGCATAAAGAGAACGGAAAAGAAACGGACAGGGGTGAGGACGTATCGCGGATGTAAAACGGATGCTCAACGGAAGCCTAGCGGATGAAAGTGGATGGAAGCGCGATGGCACGTCCGAAGGGCTTCCGGGGAGCATAGCAAAGCAGACGCGTAGCGGAAAGAGCGGATGCGTAGCGGATGAAGCAGATGCAGAGTGGATGCGTAGTGGATGACGCAGATGCGTAGCGGATGCAGAGCAGATGGTCTAGCGGATCACTGCGCATGCGGGGAGGATGCATTGCGTCAGCCCCACAGATATAAAAGGAGGCAGCTCGCAAGCAGGTCACCATTCAGAGGAAAGACCTGCTGCCAGAGTCTTCATCAGAGACCATGGGGAAGAAGAGGAAGCCTGTGCCATTCTTCTGCCAGCCCTGCAAGAGGGATAGATCCACCATCCCACCCCCTGGCGCTGACTCTGCTGCTTCTTCTGCTGTCTGGTGCTGCTTGCTGCTGGTGGTGCTTCTCCTGCTGCTGGTACTTGTGCTGCTTCTCCCTGCTACTTCTCCTGCTGCTGCTTGTGGTGGACCAGCCCAAAGCCCTGATGCTGAAGCCCTGCCAGAGGGAGGAAGAGGCAAGGCAAGGAGAAGGAGAAGGGAGAGAGAAGCTAGTTCCATCACAGAAGAGCATGAGAAGGTGCTGGAGTGGTTGAGGGAGAACGAGTATATGTGGAGGAAGGGCACAGGCCTCTATCGAGACACCAAGCGGAAGCAGGCGGCTTGAGAACAGAAGGCGGAGAGCCTGGGCTACACTTCAGATGTCCTCCTGGGTGGTGGAAGCATATGCACACCTGGTACGGGAAGCTGCACCTGAAGGGTTTGGGCAGGCCACGGTCAAGCTCCACGACCGGGAGACTATGTGCATGGCAAAGTGCAGCTTCCTGGAGTGAGGTCCGCCACCGAGGAGCAGCCCCTCTGTCTACCCTCACTCTCAGGCAGCCCACAGACAGCCAGTCCTCTTCTGGCCAGGAGACAGCGACCGTGTCCGGGCGGTGTCCACAGAGCGCCCCGCGACAGAGACCCCCCGACACTGCACACCCTATTGCTGGAGGACGTGGAGGATTCTCTCACACACATGGAGCAAGTAGAGCAGGCAACCACCAGGCGACCACACCCACACCCACCTCAGCTCCACCTCCACAGAAAGCAGGCAGAGAGCAGACCAAGAGGGACAGAGCCACACTTTCCTGCTGGAGATTCAGGGACACATCAAGACCAGCGCAGATTTCTCTCTCAGCTGGTACACTTTGAGATTCCATCCTCAAACCGCAACCCTTCCTCACCTACGTTGACCCAGACCCTCATGGACATGCCCGAGGCCCAGTACCAGGTGATAAAGGAGAGGATCACGTGCTGCTCGCACACACCCTCCAGGCCCAGATGAACCTGCTCCCCACCGACCTCCAGGTTCTGGCTCTCCACCCAGGCGATGTCACAGCCCTTCACAACTCTCAACAGCCCCTTCCTATCAAGCTACGGGCTACCAGGAGTTTCCAGCAGCACAGGCAGCCCTTCCCAGTCCAGGCACAGGTTTCTCGCACGCCACAGGTGCCACCGATTGCCACAGATGCCGCGAAGCCACAGATGTTTCTCGCATGCCACAGATGCCTCACCTCGCCCAGCTGCACACCAGACATCCCCCACTACACTCTGCCTTCCTCCACCCCACAGCCAAGCCCGGCCTCAAGAACATCTGTCATCGGGTCCTGTGCCTGACATCCCAGGTCCTGGATGAAGGGCCTCCAACCTCACAGGACTCAGCCACTTTCTGAGAGCTTCCTGAACACTCACATTCTCCTATTGTCCTCTCAGGGCCAGCATCCCAATGGCGCGCTCAGACCAGCACTCCAGCCACTGCCACCTCCACAGTCCCTGTCCCCTTTACACCTGAGACCATGGACATGCCTCAGAGTGACTGAGAATATTGCCAGAGACTGAGTTGTTACTGTTGACTTTATCATTGCTTGGGACACTTTTCTTGTGCCTTTTGCTCTTTAAATAAAAGTCCTACACTTTACTGTTATCAATAAAGGTTTTCTTTGCTTCACACACTTTGGGTCATTTCTTTACTTATTAAAAGTCTGGTGGAAAGTTTTAGAAAATGGTTTAAGCCTTTGCAA
Organism: Laticauda laticaudata; assembly: GCA_004320025.1. Taxonomy (NCBI): domain Eukaryota; kingdom Metazoa; phylum Chordata; class Lepidosauria; order Squamata; family Elapidae; genus Laticauda; species Laticauda laticaudata. The sequence continues at coordinate 88,803 of BHFT01038682.1, forward strand.
TGCATGGATGGGCAGGGATACCTGTGGATGGGGATAGCTGTGGGATGGGAAATAGCTGTGGAGAGGCAGGGATACCTGTGGGATGGGTAATAGCTGTGGGATGGCAGGATACCTGTGGAAGTAATACTGTGGATAGATGAAGCCTCCAGTGCAAGGCATAGTGGGACATATATGGTTCACCCTCCAGCACCACTATGCCCTTTATGTATCAACAACTATTTAATCCTTGATCCACACATTCAACATAAACAAACTCTTTATTAATGCCCTATCATGTAAGGCCACTCAACACTAACATGCGTAATTCATCAGTTGTGATGACAGGCTGAGGACAGCATCCACTTACAGCATCTAGCCATCCTGGTCTTGCCACAATCACTGCTCATGTGGAGTTGCACCATCGTGTTTCAGGACCTTGTTGCGCTGGTCTTCTTCTCCTTTCACGTGAAGCTCTGTTGGGCCTTACTATCCTTCAGTGTATCGTCACATCCCCAGATGCTCTTTGGTGCGCTGTCACGCGTTTTGCCTCCATTCACCAGGCTCCATGTTCCCCATTCCCCTTTGTGTGGTCCACAAGCCTGTTCTGCAACACCGGGTAGCGGTGGTGCGCATGAGATTGTGCAGGATGCAGCAAGCTTCCACGATGCTCCTCACGGTCTGTGGATGATGCTGCATGGTGGTGAGAAGTACCTGGAACCTGTTGGCCAGGATGTGGGCCCCCTCCAGGCATACTGCATGTTTCTGTATGTGGTCCCGGAGGCCAGGTGGCGCAGAGTCAGTGCCACCTTTAGTCCAGGTCCAGGCTGACGGACGAAGTGGTGCTCTGCTTTGGTCAACCTTGGTCTCAGACGCTCCACAACTTCGTCAAACATGGCTGGCGGAATCTTCATGAAGTTCTGGAATGCACCGAGGGTCTTCATTCCTCAGCTCCACCATCAGCTTGTCATAAAGTCCAAACTCCGCTCTTCTCCTGATCCATGTCGGACCCAGACACTTCTTGGCCGCCTCCTTTTCTTCCCATAGAAAAGGTGAAAGAGCCTGAAGAGGGCTTGGTTCTGGTGTTGAATGATGGCGGCTACCAAAAGGAGCGTGCAATATCCATGGTGGAGAAGAATGGATGCTGTGGAAGAGCAAGAGCAAGGTTGAAGAGGTTTGCACACCAGGGCTGCTGGACTGAAAGTGAGATCCAGGTGATTTCCTCCCCCTTTTTATAGGAAATGTCGGTTTTCCGCTAGGTGTCCTTCCGCATACTCCAGGCATCCTCCAGAACACCTAAATATCCGAGAACGTCCCCTATATGAACGTTTTTCGGTTTTAATGCTTTATATCCGAGCTGCATCCACTTTCTCCTTTCTACGTCTGTGCTACTAACACTGTGTGTCCGTTCCGCGTCCGTTTCACTTCCTGTGTCCGTTTTCCGCTGGACGGATTTGAGTTGCACGGCTAGCGCAGCAGATGCCAGCGGATATAGCGGACGCGTAACGGATGACGACGGACGTGTAACGGATTTCCCCGTATGCATAGCGGATGTATAACAGACGCGTTGGATACTTCATCTGCTCAAAAAGTTTTGTGCAGCTCAAAACTTTTTGAGCAGATGAAATCACAGTAGACGATGCTGGACGGATAGAGAGTATGAAAGACCGTATGCAGTGAGTACACAACGGATGCATCGTGTTTTCCAACAGATGGCAAACTTTTTTGTCCGTTTTACATCCTCTTTGCATCCGTTGGTGCAGTGTGACATGGACTTAAGTTAGTGTAATTATTATTTACACAATGGATCTAGGATAAGACCATCAAAACTAGTGTGAGATGAGCAGTGCAGTAATATATCATTCAATCCTGCAAACATAAAAGAAGCAGTCAATTCAGGATCATGGCACATATGTGTGTTAAAGGAAATTCCACTGGTGCCAGTCTTTGGGGAATATACATGAAAGAAATTCTTCATCCATTCAGTGGGTGGGATTCAGCCCATTCACACCAGTTCATTAGGACCAGTAGCTAATTTTTTGTGGGGTTCAGCAAACTGGTTAGATGTGTTGCAGAAAATCTGTGTTTTCTGGAACACGTCTGGTTTTCATTCAATTTCCTTCCAGGTGGGGAAAAAACCCTCCCAAAAGTCCAAGAGAGGAATGACGAAAACCTTCAATTTCAAACCTTCAACGAAAGCTGTCTCAGGTGGCGGGGGTAGGGCCTGCATGTAAGGAAACAGCCTAAGGCCAAAGCACTAGTGGAGCACAAAAGAGTCAGGGAGGCAAGTGTCCTATCTGCAGCGCCCATGCCAGCTGCCCCTTTCTGGCCAGACATGGAATATCGTTGAGTTTGAATGCTGGTAGATGCCGGTCTTCCCTCTGGTGAACCTGAGCAACTGCTGGAGAAAAACAGGCCCATTTCAGCAACTGGAGCCAGGGGTGGGATGCTACCGGCTCGGCCTGGTTCTCTAAAACCTGAAGCTGCAAAGAGCAGCTGACACTGAACCAGTTCAGTGTTTGGCTCACCCACCTGCCTGGGCTCTAGGATGTCCTTATTCCCTGCTTTTCTCTCGTCAGCTGCTTTGCACGGCACAGCTGAGGTTGAAAAAGCAAGAAACAAGAGGATTTTCAAATGCTGAGCACCCGAGCACAGTGCTTGTCAGCTGTCCAGGCAGCACAGCAGATGGTTTCTTGCAAACACTGCACACAGGATGCAGTTCAGAGAACCGGCAAATCGCTCCACTGGCTGCCTCTCCTTTTCCTGCCAACTTACTCCTTACCTAGCATGTGAGCCATCCAACTTGCCTGGTTTGGTAAATTGCTATTTTTCCTTCCCCCCCCCCCCCCCCCCCCCCCCCCCCCCCCCCCCCCCCCCCAACCATTAGCTGTTCTGCTCTGCTGGGAGACTTAGATTAACTAGAAAGCAGGAAATCCTTGATTTCTTGCTTTCTAGCTAATCTAAAAGCAGAGCTGAACCTTCCTTCGGACTGAAGCTTTTCAGTGCAGACTCAGGTAGCCGATTGCAGATAGATAGATCTCTAAATTAATCTGTGATTCTGTGAGCAATTCAATCTGCCTGCCTACTTTTGGGTAAAAAGTTGCCTTTTTTCAATAAAAAATTCAATATGCACACAATATACATTGTGTGTGTGAGTTAATTATGTGAGTCTGCTTGCTAGCAAAATTTGTGAGTATGCTTGCAAGCAAATTTATGTGACAGACTCAGGTAGCCAACTGCATATAGATAGATCCTAAGTGAATCTGTGATTCTATGAGCAATCAATCTGCCTGGCAGCTTGCCTGCTTTGAGGTAAAAGTTGCTTATTTTTATTAAAAAAAATCAATATTTACATAAATATTTATAATATTTACATACAAGCCATGCCCACCCAGTCACATGACCAAGCCACACCCACATATTAGGCCACCCACAGAACCGGTTGTTAAGAAATTTGAATCCCACCCCACCTGGTGCCCAGATGCTCTTACTTCCCCTCCAAGCATTTTTCTTACTACTTCATTTCCAGCTCCGTCGCATTTTTTCTGTCGCGTTTCTCACCATTGTGTACAGGATAACAAAAATTTGTGGGACTAAGAAAAAGTTCAATCAATCAATTCCAACTTCGCAAGATCTTTTTTTTTCATGAGAACTTGGAATTGATTGAACTTTTTTTTGTCCCACAAACTTTGTCCCTTGCACACGACGACGAGAAATGTGACAGAGAAAGCTGAAAATCAAGTAGCCAAAGAAATGCTTGGGGGAGCGAGGGCATCTGGGCAGTGGTGGGTGAGGCAAGCTCCGTGTAGCGCTGTGTTGCAATGGAGAAAATGGGCAATGGAGCATCCAATGTGAGGGAAAGAGGCCGCTTTCCCTCCTTCTCCCTGTTCCTCCTCCTTCCCTCATCCACGCCATCAAGGGAGTGGCTCCTGGCTTAGTCAAGGCGGTGAGTGACCCCTCCCAGCGTCTTTCTCTCCCTGAGCAGGGAGAAAGAGCAGATAGCTCTGCATCAAAGAGGCTGCAGTGGTCAAAGAGAAGCAGGGGAGGGGGCGGAGTAAATGGCCTGCCAAAGATCTCACTGAGGAGGTGGGAGTCTTTTTGATCCTGCCTCCCTCCATCCACCATTCTTTTCCTTGCTTTCACTTGCCCCTCCACTTCCTCCTGCTTGGATGGATTAGCTCCCTCCTCTTGCCTCCTGCTAACTTTTCCTTTCCGTCTTGCTCTGCTTTTCTCAGGTCTCTGTCATCCTCCAACTTTTAAAGAAAATTGCCTAACAATAATCGTGCCTCCTTTAATTAGCACATTCTTTTTCTTCCTTAGTCACTACTTCCCTTCCTTATCTGTTTCAGTCCCTCTTGAGCTTGCCATTTTAGTTTTGTTTTTTCACCCCCTTCATATAGTAGTGCATCCTCTCGATATCTTTTTCCTTCTGTGTTAAAAGGACAGAGTTGATTCATTTTGACAATGGGGGAAGGGGGAGTGGAGGTAATTTAATAACTGGTTCGCCCAAGGTCAGGCTGGCCTATGTGGGAGACTCATCCTGCATGTGCAGTGAAGCTGGAGGATGGTCCACGCTTTCCACAATGGCCAACTTGACACTGGGCGAACCGGTTCTTAAATTATTTGAATCTTACTACTGATCCCATTTACTACATTAGTAGTTGGCAGTCCTGGTTAATCAGTAGTCTGCAGCTTGATTCACTTTTCTTTACTTGATGTATATATTGATTATTTCCTACTTATGACTTATGGCAATTGTAGTTGAGTGTACTGCTGTATGAGAGACAAAATAAGTGCACATGCTACTGTTAGGAAGTAAAGAAGATAAGCAAATGCAGTAATTGTACATTTGGGAATCTGAAGACAGGATGAACAGAATTATTGTGGGAGGACAATCTGTTTCTTAACTAACCAGACTGTAACATTTAAATTTCCAAATGCCAGCAACTTTTTAAGTTGGTTTTCCTTTCCTCTACATTTTTGAGATCATAAATGCCAATGGCAAGGGATATCTGTGTTACAAATCGACAGGCAGAATTAATTTCCATAGAAGAAACAGGATTGTTTATTTTAGAAAGATTAAATATCACATTTGCTTTAGATAGCTCTGTGTATTACTTTAGCTATGTCTACTTTTAAAACTACTGTGTAAACTTCCAAGTGAAAAAAGAATCTTGACTATTTTCATTGTCTCAAATTCAAATTTTTAAAACAGTAAAAAAATCAGGAATAAAGACTAATGATATGAAAATAAATTTTAGTGGTTTTCCCTCAACACAACATTCACTGAAAGGTCAATACAGGAAACTATGATGGTTCATCAGACAATCAGCCAGATTCAGACCAGACTTGGCATTTTATCCACCAATCAAGTCCTTTCCAAAGACCTGGGGTATGCAGATGTTGATGTTTGATGGTGTTAGAGGTATCATAGCATGATGTAAGTTGCTTTGAGTTAAGCAACTTTTTGCTGATGATCTTCAAGGAGTGCTCCAGTTGTTTTGGGATTGCATCCAAGATGCCTATTATTATTGATACTATCTTTGCTTTCTTTTGCCACATTTTTATCTATTCCAGCTCTTTTTTCTCTTTTCTTATTGTCTCCAGAAACTGCCATGTCCAAAAAAATAACTTATGCAAATGAATGTGGTTCTAACAATATGCCAGATATATGACTGAACAGAGAAACAGATCAAGCATCAAATATGTGCATTTGAACGGTATGTATAAGAGAGAAATATTTCATTTTCAGTTATTGGCAGGTTCAAATGCAACTATAATATTCAAATATCAGGAATAACTAATTTCAGGCTGAATGCAAAGCCTACATAGAAACATTGATGTCTTCCTAACTACTGTGATGTTTCAAATTGAAATATGCATCATATCACAACATTAGCTCTGCCCTTTTATACTTGTGTTGCAACATAGCATGCAAGTATATAAAAGATGGAGTTTATATAGTGATACTTGTTCACTTACAAGTCATCCCTTCTCTCTAGACACCTTTGCATGGAAACTTCAGAGTATTAGATTTTGATATAATGTTGCTATACTGTTAAGCTGCGTTGTAAACAGCTAATTGTTGTAAATTGGCTTATGAGTACACTAGGTTGAGAGTTATTGATTTACTCAAAGTCCACTAATTATCTACATAGCTATTTAAGCTACACAGCTAATTTAAATTTCTGGAGTTGAATACTAACTAACCAATCTGTTCCATTGTTTATATATTTACCAAAACATCAAAGGGTTTTTTCATTTTTCTGGTCCAATTATTGTTAAGCATTACTGCCATCTAGGGAACGGGCATTTTTCTTTTCATTTGGCAATAATCAGCCATAATAATATTGAAAAAAATAAGGCAGGCAAATCCCTGTTCAGTTTTACACCTACAGATTACAGCGAAGTTGGAAAATTCCACCAAGCCAGAATGGCATTCTTTCTCTTAACCATTACTTTTAACCACTATTATATTAATACTTTTATTTCAGGCATCCTGTTTTATTTGTAAAAACTATAATTATGAGGTGGCACCTACCATTGGAGACTTGTAGTATCTATGCAGTATATTAATGAAATCTGTAATAGTTAACATTCCTGTAACAAGGCAAAGAAAAAGCACATTTAATCCAGTTTTCCAATTTGTTTTTAACATCGTTAAACTTTACAGATTTACTGGGAAATGTAAGAAAGCCCAAGTGAAGTCCTGGAAATATGCATAAACACAGTAATGTTTATTTTTCACAAGTCACATTAAGAGTTGTGATATCATAATTACTCCACAAAATTTAAAGTGTTAATATTTTATCCACTAAAGAGCTAGAACTGTTTTTCAGCTAAAGTAAAATTTGACTGTTACATAAGAGTTCCCAACTATTCTTTGCATATTAAGATTTTCATCTTAGCATATTAAAGGAATAAAATGTATATAAGTTGTAAACTTGTTTTCTGAAATGCTGGAATTAAATTTAGTGCTTCATGTAAATAGCCTCCAATACTGAAATTTAGTGGGAGATCAACTAAAAATAAATTATAACTACATCCTTGATTTTGGAAGTCTTACTTAGAATAGTAAGTTGCAGTCTCCAATCAGAATAAAAAAATGACTTCTGGTTTGCAGGGCTTCGGTGGCAGGCAGGAATCCGTGATCGTGTGTGGTTTCTGCCTGGGCTCGCCGCTGGAACGCCCCGAGCCAGCTGGCTTCGGGGCTAAGCCACCCCGTAGAGGTGGCGAAGATGGGGGAGCCCCAGCTGTGTCGAGGGGAGCCACATCTCTCCTCCTCAGCTGGCAAAATTCCCTTTCCCGAAGGTGGTTAGGAGCTGCAGTCAGAAATGGCTGCCTCAAAGAAACACTCAGCCGGAAAAGAAGGTGCAGGAGGAAGTTAAGAAGTGAAAGTGTTGCTGACCAGGATAACAACAACAACCAAGGTATCCTGGAATTTAAATTTTATAAAACAACATCGCTCCCAAAGAAGAGTTGGAAGCAGTGAATGAAAGTGAAAAGGGAAAGTTATTTTTTTCACTCTCCTTCCTACATTGACAACGAAGAGAGCTGAATGAGAATCGGAAAAATCCGTTTTGAACTAATAGTTAACTAACTAAACTGGAAATATAATTAAATGCCAAGGGGACAAGAAAGATTTCTGAACACTAAAAAAATTCTTTTTTTGTTATAAGTGGGAAGGAGAGGAAAAGAATAAGGGCAGGATTTTGAAGGGAGGAGTCTGCCTGGAATTCAATAGAATCAAAGGTTAAACCTTAATAAGACTTCTAAAAGATATATTTTATTTGGAACTTTGCAACTAAATAGTAACCCCAGGAAGAGAAAGTGAAAAAAGAAGAAAGTGTAAAAAGAAACAGCTTGTAGTGTATTTGGACAGCTTGGTGACATTGGAACTTTTGGAAACTATGTTTGAATGACTAAAAACAATTGGGTGGTTGGTTAAAAAACTTTACAATGGCATTACTTTTGGGTGAACTGAAAATGGATTTAAAAAATATAAAGAAGAGACACAAGGGGAAGGGCTCCTTTGGCTCCGTTTTTCAATTCCTAAGAATGGCGATCTGCACCTATGGAAACAACAAGAAAAAGCTGCGCAACTAGAAGAGTGGGACAAAGAAGAAGCCATCTTTAATGAACAAGTAACTCTATCTGGGAAGAAAGGGGAAAGAGAATGGAAAATTTAAGACTTAAAAGAACAGCCAAAAAAGGGAAAAACAGTGTAAAAAGCGGATATAATGTTGGAAAGCAACAGAAAAGGGAACACAAGAAGAGGGAAATGGAGGTGGAGAGACAAGAGGGTAAAAAGGGGAAGAGAAGAAGAAAAGGAAGAAGGAAGGGAAGAGAGTTATAAAGGTTTGGAGACGATGTAAAGAAACAGGACCTATTCAGAGATAATGGGTGAAAACTTAACTGAAAAGGGGATTCTGTAAAGGTACATAAGATTATATTATTATATTTGTGTTAGAAATAATGTTAGAAAATTAGAAACAACATATGATTAAAAATTGGGTAAAATAGTTAGTGTAATTCAGTGAAACTTTTGTGACCAAAATAAATGAAATGAAATAAATGAGAGAATTGAATTAGGAAGGAATGGAACATTTTAACTACTCAGTGGTTTTTTTACAAAAATATAAGTGAAGTGGAGGGGAAGTAACTATGGAAAGTTTTTAAGTGTTCCCATAGAAGTATGAGATTTATTTGAAAAGTAATGTGTAAAATCTTTAAGATTTAAAGATTAATATTAATATTAATGATACAATTGAATTGGTATGGTGTTTGTTTTAATTATATTTATATATTTATAATTTTTTTTCTTTTTAAAATCTAGTGGGTAGTTTTAAAATGTACAATCAGAATCCAAATGGAAGTTATGTATTATATTAAGTGTTATAATTTTAGGAGAAAGATATAAAGGCATCAACTCCAATCAGTGATTACAGGAGAAATTTTGTTTTAATGAGAAAAGATAATAGATAATAAATAATAAACCAGACAACAGGACAGACAAAGAATATAAGTACAATTATTTGAATTGAGAAAGTTAAAAGAGGAGAGAAGCTGTATAGAAAATGTAGAATGGTAATAAGATATGGAATGGCATATAAAAATGAGCATGAATTTGAATTTGTGTCTGTACGAAGAGATGTAACCTGGGATCAGGCTGCTTTCAAAAAATGTTTTATGTTATGTTATGTTTTGTTGGTTTATGTTTGTTTTTAAAAATCAATAAAAATTTCCAAAAAAAAAGAATAAAAAAATAAAAAGCAGATACCTAATTAGATACAGCTAAAACACATTTCCTTTGAAATGCAATTAGTCTTATGTATAAGAAAAACTGCTCATATTTCTTAAGCATAGCCAAAGATAATCTTTAAGCACTCTTCCAGTTGTACTCAAAAAACGATATACAATCTTTGTTCAGAACTAAGTTATAAAAGTTAATGCTATCATGTTTTCCAGACCTGATCCAAAATATTAATCCCATTGTTTAAAATGGTCAGCATTAAGATGCAAACATTCATGAGAAATCTTTCATACACTTGCATTCTTTTCTTCATTCTGTGACTGAAATTGTCAGATATGATAGCTAGTCCTAGTTTCCCATTATTTGTATGATCTGCAGGAAGCCTTGTGCTTAATATTTACTTATTCCATTGTCCTTTCTTCTGTTATGAGTACAAGGAGATTGGGAAGTTTTACTTCTGAATTAAATATAGTTCCCTTTATATTGTAGTGCAGGGGTCAAACTCAATTTTATTGAGGGCCCCATAAGGGCTGTGGTTGATTCCAGGGGGGTGGGCAGGTGTGGCAGGCTGGGTGGGTGTGGCCAACTGGGCAGGGGTGGCCAATTGGATGAACATGGCCAGCTTGATGCCACTTCTCAAACTGCTGACCTGTTTCCTTTTTGCATTGGGTAGACTGGGCCAAAGCCAGGCTGGCTTGATCTTTCCTCTTCATACTGGGTGGACTGAGCCGAAGCCAGGCTGACCTGATCTTTCCTCTTTGCCCTGAGTATAGCAGGACAGTCCCGCATTGTGGGCCACATCCAGCCTGCAGGCCCTGGGTTTTACACCCCTGCTGTAGGTGTGTAGTCTAAAATCTAATTAATGGTCAAATAGACTATGTACCACATATTATACCATAGTACAAATGCAAGAATATAAAGAAATCATACACAAATTCAGGTATCACTTACAAATGTCTGTATATTTAAACTGGAAGTTTCCAATGCTTTCTCACATGGGCTTGTCATTTAGCAGAAAACCATGTTTTCCCATTGCAAAGAAATCTTGATTTAATACATGGATGGGGAGGAGGTGAGTCTATGACTCTCAAGTGTCTACTTAATCACCAATTATATGAATTGCAACAATTGCATCATTACCCAAATTTCATAATTCACATCAAATGCTTAATAACAGCATGCCAAAATGATGCAAATCAGAATGGATGACCTAACATTAATACAAATGTAGTTTCATCTGAACTACTTCAGTTATATCAGACTTGTCCATTATTTTGGAGACATACCAAGATAGAAATTTGGTCCATTGCATCCAAAATCTGCTGAATGGGAGATCATTAAATTGAGTTTCTACTATATACCTGAAACCATATTTTTAGTACAGAAGAAGTAAAAAAACAGAAGGAAAAAAAAAACCACTTATGCTATTTTTCTATAATTTCATACCAACAAATATCATCCTACCTACAAAACTTTGTTTTTTACTCTCCCACAGCGGAGCTGCTCGAACACCATTTGCCACTAAAGCAAAGAAAGCTTTCTTTACCTGAAAAAAGAAAAACACAGCAAGAAATTATCTTAAAGGGAGCTATTTGGAAATAAATATCTAAATGAAAACTGAAAAAATAAGGCAGAAATTAAATACATTAGGATGTATGTAGGAGAAATGATCATGTAATTTTTGCCTTCCTTTCTCATCTGCAAGATTCAAAGTCATAATTGCTTATTTTATAATAAATCTGCTTTCAAATTATACATTTTTAGAAAAAATAGGGGAAAAAAATCAGTTACTTTTGTTGTTAGTCAGTACTAAAAAATTCATTTATCACCACAGCAATATATTATGACAAGCAGTATTCAAGAAGAAAGCTTTATAAGGAAAATGATAGCATATATGTTATGTGTCTATTTCAAAATTATCAGATTTTTGTCTGAAGAATTAGGATCCTTACAAATGAGAAGTATATAATGTTCAATAACCACACTGTTAAAATGAATTTAATGGCATTTCCAAGCAACATTATTTGTAATCTTGGTTTTCTCTGGTCATTTCTCATTTTTTGGACAAGTTTAAAATGGAATTTATATTACCCAATTTGAACCTATATTAAAATTACGGATTGGGCAATCTGAAATAAAAATGATGGGAACTACTGTCAATTTTGAAGCCATCTTTACCCTGAAGTAAGCATAAATGCTAACCACTGGCCCTGATTTCTAAATTCATAATAAAATATTCTAAATTCATAATAAAATATTATCATCCATAAAGCTCTGTATCTGAGACTGGCTGAAGACTACCTACTCAACTTGTTTGCCTCCAGTGATTCTCTAACTACAAGGGAGATGGATTCCTGGCTTCCCCAGCCCCTCCCCCACTTTTAAAATAGACTGGTTGACCAGAAAACCAAGAAAATGCAGACTGCCTTTTCATGCACAACATGAAAGTATAAATTGGAAGAACTTTGCTCTTGAATTTATTTATTTATTTATTGAATTATTATAGAAAAGGAATTATATATCCAGCAGCTGCTTTTAGGGAAGTTCTGGTTGTTCGTTTCCTCACCCCACAGAATTATCTTTTAAACAAGTCCGTTCATTATAGACTTTGAGGGGCAGCTTCCACTCTTTTCAATGATTGCAACTGTATATATGCTAAGACTCAACTCAATAAACTGATTTCTCAAGTTTCAATTCTTCAAATCTTTCAAGAAATACACCTGGGGTGTACACCACTAGATGGCATCCAAGAGAGATGACAGCCCAATTCTTTACAGCTACATGAACATGTCTTGGGACAACGCTGGCTCTCTTGGCCAGGAAAGGGAGATGAGCACGTGACTTAGAACTGGATAGGGAAACCTTTACCTTTATTGGTTTTAGGATAATACTCATGAGTACCATTTATATTCACACACACACACACACACTCACTCACTCACTCACCAAATGCCATACAAAAATATTATCAGGAACTCTCATTTCAAAATGTTTGGGAAATGTCAGATTCAGCACAGCCCTTCAGCAAGGCAGGCAGGGGCCTTTTCATAACAATCAAACAGCAGCATATAGTACAAGCTTAGGTTATTACAAAATATTTCAAAAAAAGGATAGGAATCAATGATACAACGTACAAACATATTCTGATTATCTGAGGTTCGTGAGATTTGCTGATGAGGCATAATGACAGGGGAGGGTGTGCAGGTGGGGGAAACTTCTCCCAGGACTTGCAAATTTTCCTGTCAGCTTCTGGGGATGCTGTCCGGGAAGATTGCAATGGATATCACCTAATTGTGAACCATGCTAACCATAAACGTGAGCCAGTTACTAGCATTCAAAATGCAATCCCATAACAGGTGATTGAGGTGCTAGGAGTGCTAGAACTCCAAGGACTGGCCATAAGTACCCATTCATTCAGTGCTATCATAATTCTGAATGATTGCTGAACAAATGGTCATAAATTGAGCTTATCAGTACTGAAATTAGACATAGCTTAGTGTACAACATGTGCTGTTTCCCTCTGGATGATAGTGAACTGCCTACTAGACCATGCTGTTCTGGAGCAATTTGATGGATTTTGAACTGGAAGTAGGTTAAGAAATTTTTGCACTTTCTCAAGATTTATGCTATTTTATAATCTATGCAACAGTGAACTCGTGCTTGCAACTTACAATAGAAAAGGGTACCATCACATTCAAATATGAACTAATGTCATCTCTAATAAGATTTCTTATAATTTTCTTTTCGTTTATTACAGCCATAAGACAACTAGGTGCAAAGAAAGGAATCTCCCAAACGGGAACTCACCTGTAGTGTAGTATCAAAAACCACAAGCTTTGAGCTTGTTGGAACAATATCGTAACACTTATGTGACTTCATGAATCGCATGTAGATATCACTTTCTGATTCTCTAACAGCTGTAAGAAAATATTTAAAGATTTTGTAAAAAATACTCAGTTCATCTGTATTTTAAATAAAAGTGAATATTTTTCAACATGTTTGCAGGCCTTTTTAAATACTGTTTTAGAAAGAAAGCAATCACTCTTTTCTGAACATACCTTAAATTCTTTAAACTATAATTCCTGCAAGCCCCTATTCAGAATGACCAGCTTTTATGAATTATAAAGTGTATATAGGTTAAGGCCGTGATGGTGAACCTACACCATGTGTGCCGGAAGTGGCATGCAGAGCCATATCTCCAGGCATGCCAGTCTTTGCCCATTGCTCTTCTGGGTTCCAGCATGTAGCTGGTTTTCACGGGAGCGCCAGAAACCAGAAGAGCAGCTCCCTGAAGCACATCGCACACGCAGGAGCACTGGAAACCGGAAGAGCCAAAAAGATTAGCCACCACAGGGTTAACCACAGGGTTAATTAGATCTCCCATCCATGAAACATCTGATTTAAATGTAACAGAATAGATACATATAAACAAATATAAAAGAAAAAAACCTGATCTCTCTGTTTCTGTCTTAACAAAATATAATCTTATCTCTTATTTATTTAACTCTGGATTTATGTTTTTATTAATGTTTTCATTGATTCATTGATTTCTTACAGTTGGAATCCATAGTCCAGTGATTTCTGGTAAGATGAATGAATGTGTAGTGGTCTGATTTCATTCCAATTCTAATCAGAATGGGAAGAATATTACATTTTGACTTTCAGCAATTATTTATCCTTATTTAATGTACTGTATTATATCAATGCTTCATACTTGCGCCCATTTACACCAGAGGAAATGCAGAAGGGTCTGGATTCTTTACAAAACGATAACGCTGCAGGATTTGGTGGAATGTACCCAAAGCTATTGCAGAACTAAATGTTGACTTGCCTCCTTTTTTTAGTATACTCAGGATGGCTGCCTCCTATATTCAAGAAGAGCAAAATTATTGCAATTATTGAAACCAGGGAAGGATCCAAGCCTTCCACAAAGTAAAGCCCCTATCACACTGCACCAACGGATGGAAAGAGGATGTAAAATGGAGAAAAACACTTGCCATCCAACGCGAGCTTCCGTTCTGTACTCATGTCTCCGTTTTGCTTCTCTCTATCCGTCCAGCATCCGTCTATTGACATTTCATCCGCTCAGAGGTTTGAGCTGCTCAAAACTTTTGAGCAGAAATGTATCCAATGCATCCGTTCTGCATGCCGCTAGGCATACGGGGGACATCCGTTCTGCATCCGTTACGCTTCTGCTATATCCGCTAGGCACCGCTGCGCATCCACCAACTCAAATCGTTCCAGCAGTAAACGGACGCAGGGAGGAGCGGAAACGGATGCGCAGCGTTAGTAGCATAGACCGAGAAAGGATGAAAGCGGATGCAGCTACGCATCCGCGTCATCCGCTATCGCATCCGCCTGCATCCTCTACGCATCCGCTCTGCATCCTCTCGCATCCGCTCTGCATCCGTCTGCATCCGCAGCTTCCTTTCCACATCCGCTTCCATCCGCTCTGCGTGCTCCCCCGTCCGTTCTTTCCGTGTTAATCCGTCTGCTTATGCAAATTTTTGCCCCTTTTGAGAGCGATAACAACGGATTACAAACGTTTTGCATCCGTTGGGCAGTGTGACAGGGCCTTTAGAGGCCAATTGCTCTTTTCTGTGCCACCTACAAACTTTTTGAAAGATTTATGTTAAACAGAATAGCAGTAGAATCTGTAATCCAAATAGAATAAGCTGGATTTTGCCCCAGATATGATTGTAGTGATAAAATCCTTGCACTAACTTGCTATTTGGAGAACGGATTCCAAGGAAAATGAAAAATGTCTGTGTTTTTCTTCATCTCTTGGCAGCCTATGATACCTTCTGGAGACAAGGACTTCTCCTCCAAAGTAATACCATGTCATAATACTATTGCCTCGATTGACAACATGTTGAGTAACAGGTTATTTCACAGAATTCAATAGAAGATAGATAGAACACTAATTAATTGCTTGTGATATAGAAAATTGCCACTAACTTAATGTGCTTTTCTTAAATCTAGTTAAATAGAGAATTCCTAGTGCTTAAAAACATAGATATGTTAATATATCACATATATTAAGCAAACATGAGAAAAATCTGCCAATGGAACAGCTTGCCCTTGGAAGTTGTGGGAGTGCCATCACTTGAGACTTTCAAGAAGAGATTGGACTGCCATTTGTCAGAAATGGTGTAGGGTCTCCCTGCTTGGAGGAGGGGGATTGGACTAGATGACCTACAAACTCTGATTATCTGTTATCTGCAAAGAGATTTGAACCTGGGAAAGTGAAACTGAAATTGCTTTTTAATGTCTGTTAAATTATTTTTTTTAAAAGTATGAGTAAATAAAGTTTTGACTCCTTTGTTTTCTTGGGAGGTACTCCCTTTTCAGAGCAGGGATTCCTTTTCTTTCCTTGCCCCCAACCTGGGATTTCTTTGGCACAATTTTATCTTTTCCTCTCCTTTGGGCTTTTTATAAAACTAACCATCCCTCCTACACACACACACACCCTCGCACAGAGATTGGAGCTTTCTTTCCTCCTGGCCCATACAGGCAAAACACGCACAAATGACTTCAGAGTTGGTCACATCCACCCAGTCAAAGGAGCACCAAGCCACGCCTACCCAATCACGTGACCAAGCCAGCCATGTGAGCACCAAGCCACACCCACAAATTAAGCCATGCCCACAGAACCGGTTGTTATGAAATTTGAATCCCACCCCTGCTTTACAGTCCTCTGTAAGCTGTTTACAGAGTGAGCATATTGCCCCCAACAATCTTGGGTCCTCGTTTTACCCACTCAGAAGGATGGAAGGCTGAGTCAACCTTGAGCCTGGTGGATTTTGAACTGCCAAATTGCAGGCAGCTGACAGTTGGTATAAGTAGCCTACAGTACTGCACTCTAACCACTGCACCACCGAGGTTCACTGTTAAAGGCTATCTATACAGCGGGACTAAAGGATCAAAATGTTTAATCAGCTTTTAGCTTAACTATAGCACTTTCCTGGTAAACAGAACAAAAAATAGTGAAGGTAGTTCTGAAACACTATCAAGGTGAGCAAAATGGCTACAAAGTAAGAAAATAACATTCTGTATTAGCAGAGAAAGAACATAACTTCGGCTACAACAGTGTCCTTAACTTTGGCAACTTTAAGATATGTGGACTTCAACTTCCAGAATTCTCCAGCCATCCTCTCAGAACACTACTACAAGAAAAAAAAAACATCTTTGTTGATCAGCCCAGCACAAGACTTCAATTGTAGAAGCTGTCAGCTAGAAAATCTGACTCAAAAGATTACCCTGCATGTGAATCTTGAATTAGGGCTTTATTTGAATCAAAATTGAATACTTTGCCTGCAACATATCCTAGAATCAGATCCTGTTATTCCTAGGTAAGGACTAGGAAGAAGTCTGTTCTGAAATCTTAAAAAGTGTCCAACAACCAGAAGTATAGACAGTAGTGAGCTAGGTGGACCCAATTCAATGTAAAGCTGCTTCTCTGCCTTATTTCCTTTCCCAGAGGCGATTGCTATGGGCTCAGAGTAGGGACATTTAGTGACTGAAGATTATCTTCCAAGAGCTGGGGTTGGAATTCATTCCCCTCTGTTCTCTTTTGTGTTCCTTTCCTTCTGTACCAGTTCACAATCAATGTTCATTCATTTACATGTCCATCAAAAAACAAACCAAAGAATTTGAGATATTACAATGATCAGTCAAAGGTTAAGTTGTCTTTTGGATCAGATACCACATTATAACCTGAATGCTACAGATTAGTATGGCATTGCTGTTCACTAATTACATTTAGAACTCTTCTCTGTCAGGCAAATTGTAAGGATAGTTTTGAAAAGCAAGTTGAGGTTTTCTTCATCTTTATTTATAGCTTATTTATAGCTATGGTCAGAATCCAATGAATTAAAAGGTTAGAATACCAAAAGTACAGTTTTGTAAAAAATATTTTAGGCAACTCAGTATGTTGGGTACTTAATAGGAATGCAACAGCAAAATCAAAAACAAGAAACAGGTTGTCCTCGACTTATGACTACAGAAGTTGTTTGGCATTAAAATGGCCCTAAGATTTCTTATGATCTGGATTCAAAGTTCTGACAGCTGTGATCCCACTTTGACAGTTCTGCAACTCACCTGCATTTAGGGTAGTCTGTAGCATCCCATAGTCATGTAACTGCAATTTACTTTCCCCTCCTCCCCATTCCAGCAAAAAATGCCTTCTGTGGACAACAGATTCACTTAATGATAGCAGTATTCACTTAATGACCACTGTGTTTGCTTAATGGCCATAGTGATTAATGAGAGCTGCAAAAAAGCTCATAAAACAGGAGAATCATGTATGACCTGCTTAAACGACTGGCACGATTTGCAGCCATTATTTTGGGTGAGATCATCCGTCTTCATGCCATGAAGTATCACCAATATACTGGTGATACCCAGTTATATATCTCTATCCCAGGTGAAATGAGTGTTGTAGTGGGTGTCTTTTTGAGATATCTGGAAGCTGTAAGGGTCTGGAAAGGAAGCAGATGTCAACTAAACCCCAGGAAGACAGAGTGGCTGTGGCTAGGCACCTCGGTACCTAGGAATTTATCACATTTGTTTTGGATGCAGTTCCGCTACCCCAGTCAGACCCAGTGTGTAATGGGAGTTCTCTTGGACTCACAGCTCCTGCTCAAAGAACAGTGACAACTATAGCCAGGAAGGCCTTTGCCCAACTCTGCATTGTGCTCAAATTATGCCCTTTCCTGGATAGGAAGGGTCTATGTGCAGGGCCTTATTCCCTGTTTATCTCCCAATTGATCTATTGCAACATGCTCTATAGGAGGCTACCCTTGAAAAGTATCCAGAAGCTTCAGCTCATGCAAAGTGGGGCTATGTTGGCCATTCTGGGTGCCTGAGGAAGGGCACATATAATACCCTTGGTCCATGAATTGTACTGGGTACCAGTCTGTTTCTAAGTCCAATTCAAGGTACAAGCCATCACCTATAAAGGCTTACATGGCATAAACCAGGTTATCTATAGAATATAGAACGTGCTTCGCCCCATCCCATCAACCTGTCTCATTCAATCAGGCAGAGAAGGTATGCTGCAGATGCTGTCAGTCAAATAATTTTGACTGGCAGGGTCTAAGAAGAGAGAAGGCCTTCTCAGAACACCCTGACCCCAGAGGTGAGGAAAAACTCCAATCTCTTGGCCTTCTTCAAAGAGATCAAAACTTGGCTCTGTGATCTTGGGTGTAGGGCACAGAAGACCAACCAATTATGGAGCTGATTAGTCTCTTAAGAGCCCCTCCCTGCCTGTAATAATCCAACATTAAATGGCCATCCTAAGATTTTCTCCTTTTTGATATTTAATTGTCATTATTCTATAATTTTAATTTTTTTAACTCGATTAAATTTTAATGTTTTTATATATTTCTTTATTTATCAGCTATATTATATCGTACATCATCCTGATCCTCATTGGAGGACATAGTTGATTTAGAAATAATATAGATAGATAGATAGACAGATAGACAGATAGACAGACAGACAGACAGACAGACAGATAGATAGATAGATAGATATAGGAAAATACCCGAACAAAGCTAAATACCATACATATAAATACCTGCGAAAACATAAGTTTTGTATGTGTATGTGTGTGAATAAATAAGTAAAGGATTATCTAAAGTGATTTATTTAGTAATGCTAGCACCTTGAGTCCAAAAGAAAATGTTGCATGCTGTTCTTCTATGATCCCTGATCATTTGCCTTGCATCAAGTGAATCTTCCAGATTTCTATTAACAGAGTGCAGTAAAGGACCATGACAGATTATTATCTTGATGTGTAAGAGCAAAAGAGAAGGTTTTTTTTTTCCTTGTAAAAGAGACAATGGCAAGACACTGTATCAAGCCAACCTAAAGGATTTTCAGAGGTGAACAACTGTCTTTACCTAGAAGAAAAACTTTAATTACAGAAGCCAAATTCAGGTCTCTTTGTCGCTCAGCCTTCACACTTTCACACTTAACCTTCACACTTAAAACCACTTTGTCTCTGCTGCTAGAGAAACTAAAACTGAACTGCAAACAGAGCATGGAAATGCTGCTCTAAATGTCTTTTACTCTAGGAAACAAATTTATTTTTGCAATATTTGAGGTTTGTATCAGTTGCATAACAATCTTGGCCTCAAAGAGATTTACATTTACTTATTTTGGATCCTGCCAGTCATATGGAGAAGAGCAGCAGCCATCCTTTTCTAAACACAGTCAAACTTTCCAGAGGAGAGATTTACTACTGAGGCAACTTTTCTTCAAAACCAATGTATGTTCTATTACAGTTTTATTCACATTGTATTCAGAAATCTCTTCCATTTATAATAGAATGACATTCTTTTAACATGTAAGAAATGGGAAGAAATTGATTCCCCCTCATATCCTGATAGAGAACATCCAAAAATTACAATGCAATATCTAAAACAGGGTTAAATTAGTTTAGAAAAAAAGTGAAGAGGGGGGAATATTCAAGAACTTACATCTGTCTCGCCTGTTATAACCCTTACTCTCTGGTGGTTTCATTGCTACCAAGTTTTTCCAGCTCCTGTATGAAGTAGCTTTTTATATATTTTATATATATTTTATATATATTTTCAATTTTGCAAAAGGATAATTATCATGATAGATTGGGAAGCCTCCAAAGATTAGACAAAAGATTTTTAAGTGGAACAATTCCACTTTTTCTTTACTATTATTAAAAATGTAAATTAATCACTATGTGGGTAATCTGTAAACTGAGAATGTCGAGTACTGTACAAAACAAATCTCCTTAAGAAAGTTAATATAACAATACCAGCTATGGTGGTCTACTTCTCATTTTAAAAACTTACAACTTGTGTTCACAGCAGATTCCACAGTTACCCCATTAGCAATGATTATTAAGGGACAGATATTTACCAAAATATTTCCTTTAGGTTTCTTCCCCACTCATTTTCCTTAAATTCCAAATGCCTCTAGAGTCTAGACCAGTGGTTCCCAAAGTGGGTGGTACCACCCCCTGGGGGGCAGTGGGATGCTTTAGGGGGGCGCTAAGAGGCAAGGGGCTGGCAGGGGATGCTAAAAGGCAGCAGGGGGGCGTTCGGGGTGTCAGCTCCTCAGGCTCCAGTGCAACAGTCAATAGTCATCCCACTGACTGTTGCACCGGAGCCTGCAGAGCTGGCACCTCGAACGCCTCCCTGCTGCCTTTTAGCATCAGCTAAGGAAGCGAGGTAAAAGCACATGCATCACCTCGTAGTTGTATCGCAGGAATTATGTAGGGTGGACCTTTCAGCATGTTGAGCATTCCTGGTCGAGGTGAGTGTCGGGAGGTTTTGCTTGGTGGGCCAAGGCCTAGAAGTCGGTGCGAAGCAATGCGGGGATTACGGGAGGTGGGATGGGCTCTGCTCAGAAGTGGCTGCCAAAGGGGGGGGCGCTAAGAGGCAGCAGGGGGGTGTTTGTGGCGCCAACACTGCAGGCTCATCCCACTTACTGTTGCACCGGAGCCAGCACGTCGAACGCAGTGGCAGCAGCATGTTGGGAAAGTCACTGTGGCTTTGCTCTACTTTCCCAAAGTGCTGCCACTGTTGCATTCTGTCTGTCTGTCTGTCTGTCCCTCCATCCAAAAGATCTTTCTGTCTGCCTGCCTGCCTACCTACATGCCTGTCTTTCTGTCTACCTACCTTCATACCAATATAGATCTATATACCTACCTACCTATCTATCCATCCATCCATCCATCCATCCATCCATCCATCCATCCATCCATCCATCCATCCATCCATCCAAAAGGTCTGTCAAAAGGTCTGTCTTCCTGCAGGATCGCCTTGCCTGCTGCCTAACCTACCTGCCTATCCATACATTCATCCAAAGGTTCTGTCTGTCTGTCTGCCTTCCTGCCCATCATTTTGTCTACCTATCTACCAACCTACCTATGTAGATCTACCCTACCTAGCCCTATCCATTACATACATCCAAAAGATCTGCCTACCTACCTATCCATATACTTCATCCAAAAAGTCTGCCTACCTGCCTACCTATATCTATCTACGCTACCTACCTGTCTCTCTCTGTCTCTCTCTCTCTATCTCCATCCATCCATGTCGAAGCGCTGGCCCCGCAGGCACATCGGGAAAGTAGAGCAAAGCCAGTCTGGGAGAGGGAGGGAGAGGGGAGAGAGAGGCGCCTGATGCATCAGATTGAAATGAGGCTTATTTTAGACTAGAGGCCCTTTTCCACATTGAAACATCTTTGGCTTTCTATTAAAGGTTTTGTGGACGAAACATGTCAAGACTATCAGGAAGCTCTCACATTTTGTTGAGGCTTTAAACAGGATCCATTGACCAAGATCTCCTCCCTAAAAATTACTTTTCCCAATGCATTAACAGTGCCAATTCTGAAGAAAGGCAAAACCAAAATGTACTGGCAAATTACAAGGAGATACACAACACACACACACTCCACTTCTACACCCTGCTGGAGCAGGTGATTGGACTAGAATTAAAATACTCATTATCTTTCTCCTCCCTCCTCCTTCTTTATTTCTTTTTCTTTCTGTCCCTTCACGGCAGTGGTGGCATGTTGAAAAATAGAGAAAAGCCAGAGGTTGGTAATTTTTTGCTGCAAGGAATCATAAAAGCTTTGGTTGTGCACAAGAAGGGACACACATGCAATTCAGCAACATAAAATAAAGAAATAAAAATAAAACAAATCAAAAGAATTGCAAAGCATCTCTGATTAAATTCTATTCACTACTAGAATCTAATCAGAAGATGCTTTGCCGATTCTAGTCCAATGACCTGCTCCAGCTGGTTAGAAGGGAGTGAGTGTGTGTGTGTGTGCGTGTGCATGGCTGTCAAAACTCCAAAAAACAGGTCAAGTAGCTCTGGGGAGGCCAGTCATAAAATTCGAAACACACGCATAAATTAGAACACTTGCTAAACAACCGGCCATTAAGTGAGGATCACTTGTATTTGGTTTGCCAGTCACATGGCCACCTGGCCACACCCACCCAGTCACATGACCACCAAATCACACCTACCCGGTCATGTGACCAGCAAGCCACGCCCAGCCAGCAAGCCATGCCCAGCCAGTCATATGACCAGCAAGCCATGCCCTCAAATTAGGCCACAGTCACAGAAATTTGAATCCCACCCCTGGGAGAGGGGCACAGAGGATGAGTTTGTAGCACCAAGGGGGTGGTGGACTGAAAAAGTTTGGGAACCACTGGTCTAGACCAAGGTCTAGATGCAGTCTGGAAGAGGAAAAATCCATCTGAAAAACTAAAACTGTAAATTCCCAGATACCAGATATTATGCTTTTGATTTGTCTTACACTGAGCTATAGGATTTGACTATAAAAATCTAATAATTAGTAAAATACTTTAATAGCATATTATTTGCCAAATAGATTTATTTGCATTAAATTTATAAAGGGTAATAATTTTTTGAATATTTCAGATTCATCTTATACAACAGTATGAATTATAACTGATTGCTTTGGGCTTTCTACTGACAGAAATAAAATACAAAAAGTTATATATTAAGTTGATGGACTGAATAAATCCTCACTTCTCCTCCTGAACCATGATATGTTATAGTTACTATTCCAAATAACTGAGCAAAATCATTGCAGAATACTATTTTTCTTTTGTAATACTCTAATAAAACACTCATTCAGCTGGGTCTTCTTTTGTTGCCCTGTACTGGAGAATGGAGCTGGAAAGCAGGTTAGTGGTATAAGGGATTTTACAGTATCCTTCCCTGGAGTGGGGTGGAAATGGAGATCTTGTCGTATAGCCTACCTCTGGAGTGGGGTGGAAATGGGGATTTTACAGTATCCTTCCCCTGCTATGCCCACCACACACCAAGCCCACCAAGCCACGCCCACAGAACCAGTAATAAAAAAATTTGAATACCACCAGTGATTAAAATACGTAATAATAAAATAATACATACACACACAAATACAAACAATATGAAAATAATCAAGGTAACAGGGAAGGAGAAGAAAAATGGTAACAAAACTGGTAGCTTTTTAACATTTGCAGAGAAGACCTGAGAAAAGTCAGATGTTCAAATGGCACCCGAAACATGTTGCAACAGACAATTCATAACTTTCAGGGAAAAATTTTCCAGAAGGTACAAGGACAAGCCAACACAAAGCAAATCTATCTGTGAGCAGCATTCTGCAGTTCTAAGTAAAAGCAGAAGCAGCAGCAATTCTCCCTCCCCCCAAACACACAAAATGATTTCAGCTCTCAATGGCAAAGACTGTCCCATTAGATGTCCTGGTATTAAAATATTTATGATTTATGCATCATATGCACAATATTTAATGCTACTTAGTAACAAACCGGAAGCCAGTGTGGTTGCTTCAATAAATACACAGTATGTACCATGCCAGGTGTCATATTCAGCACTTTTGCCAACACATTCTGCAGTAGCTGAATCCTCTTGACGGAAAAGATAAGCTTGTTTAGCTTGTGCCTTTGAGTAATCCAAACATAAGTTTACCAGTTTGTGAACAATAATGGGTTCTACTATTGCTGTTTGGGATGGGCCTGTAAGTTTATCACTGGCGCTTCCTTTTTCAGATGGGCAGAGAAGGATAGCATTCCACCTTCCTCCCTCCAACCCAATTCCTGGGAACTGCACTCTTTTACCAAGTGGGGCTTGATGGGGGTTCACTGAGAGTTGCCCTATACTATTTCTTTCTGCCTCTAGTCTCTTTTTTTCCTTCATTCTTTGAAGCCTCAGTGGCCATACTCTAATGTTGGGGTCCCAGACTGAGAAGCTGCTGCAATCTTTGTAGAGTTGCATTTCCTAGGCTATTCCTCACCTGTTGTTCAGGAGCTGCATCCAGTTCCAGCATAATAGCATACTGTATTGCTTTTCTGGCAGTGAATCTCACCCACCATCAACCCCAAAGAGATGAGTGCTGGTTTCTGGTTTAGGCTGGCCCTCTCATTTCACTGGTAGCTATTATCATGGTCAACTTAGAAACAGTCTGCTTCTTTATTTGAAACAAATCTTTAATCCAATGAAATGGTCAAAGTTTACATTAAACATTGTCTTTTTTCCCCTGAACTTTTATGGCAAGGCTCAGAATTTTAATTTAAGTGGTTCTCATGTTTTGCAAGTATTTACAAGTACAAGGTAAAGATCCCACTGAATTGAATTCACTTTCTGATGAGCATACTCATTTCTGTGTACTTTGCTTAAAGAAATATGGAAGCAATCTATTACGGCCTTCTGGAATACTTTTCTATTTCCCAGTTAAGACTATACAGGTAGCCCTCAATTTATGACAAGTGACCTCAACATTTATTTTGCTAAGCAAAATAGTTATTAAGTGAGTTTGCCTCATTTTATGACCTTTCCTGCCACAGTTGTTAGGTGAATCACTGCAGTTAACTAAATATGTCTTCAATAATTTTGCTTCTTAGGGTGCAAAAAGTGATCATATAACCCTGGAACATTGCAATCAATATAAAAATGCATGCCAGTTGCCAACTATTTTGATTATGTGGCCATGGAGATGTTGAAATGGTTGTAAGCATGAAACAGTAATAAATCATTTTTTTTTCTCTGCAAACTACACAGACAAATTATAATTATTTTCCCTGCATTTGATAAATGGCATGGTGTTATTTTCTTCCAAGATTGGTTTTTTACTTCATAATTTAGCCAACAACTCTGGTATTTCTTTGTTATCTCCCACTCAAGTACCAATCAGATTCAACCTTTTTAAGTCTTTTTGGCTATTGTTTTGCTCCACTACATCCTATCACATACTTAGACAAATCGGAAGGAAAGCATATAACCTCAATCGGAAATAATTATTGAAATCCAAACAATATTTGAAAGTTTTATCTAGAAAAGTAACAGATTAAACTGTGCCAATTCAACATAGACATGGAAAAGTTCTATTTTTAAAAACATTTCCCAATAATAAATGCTTATGCCAATGTTTCTGGGGATCTTTTCAACCTGTGTGTAAACATTCAAAGCTTGAAGTTGTACAGAAGAATATAAAATCATCTTCATCAAATATAAAAGTATTTTAAATGCAGTTTAGCAACTCTGGGATAAAATTTGATACTGCAAAATAATTTGGGACAATACTTAGAATTCCAAATCATTTTCATTTTATTTGCATTTAGTTCCATTTTAAACATCTAGGTATTTCCAAAAAAGAAGATACGTGGACAGGGGGTGGGGGGAAGATGAAGAAAAAAAGAAGAAAACAATTATTTAAGTCAAATATATTTTATCTGTCAAAAAGATTATTCATCATTATTTACTTTAAAAAGAAATTTTGACACTGAAACAATCTTAATAGAGGGCTCGCATTTAAAAAATAGACACAAATTAAGTACAAAATTTACCATTATTCTTCTGGATCTTACCAACTTAGCCATTGAGTAGGTAGTACACCAATTGTCTGGAAATTAATCTTCCAAATTGAAGCCACTTATACAATTCCAGGGATAACCAAACACTGAAATAAACCCATTTTGTCCAAAACACTGTATCTCACTGAAATAACTCATATGCTGTGAAATTGCAATAGTTAAACACCACTAAACACAATTTGATTTAAATGTCAATGTCTTAGAACAAAGTGAATAGGATATATTAGATAAAAAATAAAATCAGTTTTCTGACATGTTCAAAGAAAAATCAGCTGCTACAGATGGTACAGGGAAAGCCTACCCTTTCCTGTTAATGGCAAACTAGCTATCAGCCCCACTGGAAAGGAAAAATGAACTCATTTTAATGTATGTCATACATCTATAGTTTCACAATTGTGGAAGCTGAAATCTACACATCCCAAAGTTGCTGAGGCTGAGAAACACTGGTATACAGTGGTCTTAATCTGGTATGAAAAATAAGTTACTTTCACCTTTCACTGCAATCAAATTTAATCTTTCATCCTGCAATAGCTTTTTAAAATATCAAAATTTATCAGATTTTCCACTTTTTTTTCTTATTTGACAGTGTACTGCATAATGTTAGACTTTTAGCTATTACTTAAGATTGCTATGTGATTTTTGAGAAAAGAAAAAATAGTGTTTTTTTTAAATGTGAAAGAACCATTTTACTAAATGAAATGAAGTATATTCTTATGTATGTTCAAATTTTAGCTATTTAATATGTTATGTTCAGTTCCTTACAAAACTAAAACTTTAAACATAATNTTAAACATAATAAAACTGCAATGGTGCAAATATGCAGGTAATCTCCACTTAACAATGGTCATTGGAATAAAGATTTCCTCACTAAGTGACAGGTCATAAAGAGACAGGCCACAGTATCAAGTGGATTTACAATTATAGTTAAATAATGGTCATTAAATGAAATCCATGTGGTCATTAAGTGCAGCATCATACTATTGCCATTTGTGTCATTTTACTGGCTTCCTGATTGATTTTCCTTGATGTAAGTCAGTGATAATGGCTGCAAATGACAATCATGAGACCATGGGATGGTGCAAAGCCATACTTTTGAGAACTAGTGTAAGTCTCCTCATTCAATGATGATGACAATTTAAAACAGTTGCTGAAAAATGGTCATTAGCCAAGGATTATCTGTATATGTATAATAATTTGTATCAAAAGTGGAACAGCATAAAGAGAAATGTGCAAGAATTGTGACTGTAAAAATAGGGATTTAGTTGTCAGTCTTATTCTGTCAAATCTAATCCTTTCTCCCTGCCTATCATAAAGAATCAAGTGTTTCCGCTAATGAAAAACTCTGTGATCCTGCCCTCTCTCCTTCCTTAAGCAGTCATGAGAACGAACAAGGAATGACTATAAAGACACATGACATGCAACCATGCAAACTCTATAATGTACAGCATGTATAATATGTATACATAATGTCTATGTAGGATTCTTGATATAGTCCTCAATTTAGGGCTGGTCATTAGAGACCATATGAAGTTACAATGGACTTCCCTGGGGGATTTAAAATCCAGTTCTGAAATTCCTCCCTCAAAAACACAACTGCATGCTGGATGCTCAGCATTTGGCTCAGTTTTATAGCCATTTGCAAGATTGTGCAGTTAAGTTACATTTTACAATGGTTTTACCAAAAAGAGCATTTGCTTCTGGTTTTTGGTTTTTGCCATCCTATAGCAAACCATTGAGTTAATGATCACTGCAAAAAAGATTGTAAAATCATGTCGGTCATGTGGGTGTCCCGTTTTATAACCAACATAACTTACAACCATAATGGGCAAGCTGCACTATGATTGTAAGTTGAAGAGGAAAAACCAAAAGTACAAGAACAGATTAGGCAAAATCTGGTCAAAAACAGTAACTGTGACAGGGACCCTGGAATCCTCGCGGATGTTAACTTAAATATGAACCAGCAGCCAAAAGTTGGTTCTTACCCGATACAACCTTTCTCTTTGGGTAGAGACAGCATCCAGGATTGGGTTATCAGTCGCTGCTTGCTGATTGGACTGAGTCTCTCAGATCTTTGAGGACACTCCCCTGTTGCTAAGGGTGCCCCAGAAATTGGCGAAAGAATGGTGACAGACAGACGTGTTGTTGTAATAACGTGTTCCACTGGATTTGGAACAGACCCACATCAAGATGGGGCTGGATGCTATCTCTACCCACAGAGAAAGGTCATATCAGGTAAGAACCAATGATCCTTCTCCACTGTGGTAGAGATAGTATCCAGGATTGGGACATAAACAAAGCTGGCTGTCCTACGGGTGAGCCTAGTGTGATCTGAATCCCCTAAACAGGATGGACCTTTTGAAAAATTATCTGTCCAAAGGCTGCCTCTGCAGATGCAAAAGAGTCCAGCTTATAGTGTTTGATGAATGGAGAAAGTGAGGCCCAGATTGCCATCCTGCAAACTTCCTCCAGAGTTGCCTGAGTGGCCCATGCCACCGACATGGCCGCACTTCTCATTGAATGGGCTGTTATCCTTGAAGGAATTACAAGACCTTGGGATTGATAGGCTTTGGATATACATAGTCTTATCCATCTCCCCACAGTTGTTGGAGTAACCTTGCAACCCATAGTAGAAGGTTGGAAAGAAATAAAGAGGGATTCAGACCTTTGGAAGGGAGTGGTTCGCTTAACATAAATACGCAGAGCCCTTCAAAGGTCTAGAGTGTACCACCTTTTTTCTAAAGGATGTATAGGATGTGGACAAAAATCAGGGAAGATTAGTTTCTGGGCTCTGTGGAACCAAGAGTTCACCTTTGGCATGAACGAAGGGTCTAGTCTAAACACAACTCGGTTGGTGTGAAACATACAAAGGTTCTTCCTGACAGATAAGGCAGCCAAATCCAAAATCCTTCTGGCAGAGGTGATTGCTACTCGGAAGGCCACCTTGCAAAACAAAAATTGCAGGGAAGTAGATCTCAGTGGTTCAAATGAGGCCTCAGTCAGTGAATGCAGTACTTTAGAGAGGTCCCATGTCAGATAGGGATGAACCACTGGAGGCCTCAGGTCTGTAGCCCCCTTCGGAAACCTGCGGACTGTGGGATGTCTAGAAAGGGATTCTGATCCCACCAAGGAGCACAGAAGACAAGGCTGCTATCTGCCTCCGCAACAGGTTAGGGAATAGCTCCTTGTCGAGGCCATCTTGAAGAAAGTCCACCACCTGGGCGACCAAGGCCTTGGTGGAGTCCCTCTCAGATGTAGAGCACCTTCACAGAAAGCCTTCTAGTTTGCATTGTAGGTGCAATTGGTGGAGGGTCTCCTCGAGGATTGAATGGTTTGTATCACCTTGGAGGAGTAATGGTCCCGGATCAAGATCTCCTCTCAATTTCCAAGCAGTCAATTGAAGCCACTGGGGTTCCGGATGTAAAACTGATCCCTGGCTGAGAGACACTTTGTCCACTGGCATCCTCCAAGGGTGGGACACAGATAGGTTTACTAAGTCTGAAAACCATGGCCTTCTGGGCCAATGAGGAGCCACAAGTATGAGTTCTGCTCTTTCCCCCAAAAGTTTCTGATCGGGATCAGGGGCAGAGGAGGAAAGGCATAGAGAAGCTCCCTCGGTCAAGGACTGCGTAAGGCGTCCATCCCTTCTGCCCCTGGAACCGCAAACCTGGAGTAGAATCTCAGGAGTTGCACACTGTCCTGAGAGGTGAAGAGATTCACTGCTGGCAGTCCGAAACGGTCCGACAGCTCCTGAAACAAGGTGGGCTGCAAACGCCACTCCACGTGGTCTACGGTGGCTCTGCTAAGCCAGTCAGCCTCAATATTGGTCATACCTGCAATGTGCTCATCTCTGAGCAACACCTGATGTTTCTCCGCCCATAAGCAGAGCTGCTCTGCTTCCAGAATCAGTGGCCTTGAATGTGTTCCCCTTTGGAGGTTAATATGTGCCTTGGTTGACACACTGTCAGTTAAGACCAGGATGTCCCTATCTGAGACTTTGTCCTCTAATTGCCTCAGGGCCACATGGATCACCCTAAGTTCTAGCCAACTAATATTGTGGCTCAAATCTGCCTGGGACCATTGTCCCTGGACCATCCTGGATTGGAGATAGGCTCCCCAGCCATAAAGGCTGGCATCCGTGGTCAGCATCAGCTTGTCAGGGTCCTTGAATAAGAGCCCTAAGGAAAGGGCCTCAGATGACCACCACTGAAAGGACTTAATGACTTGCAGAGTTAATCTGACTTGGGAATGGGAGCAACTCCTACCTGTCCTCTGATAAGGAAGAAGAAACCATTGGAGTGCCCTGGCATGCAATCTAGCCCAGGGCACAATATTAATGCATGATATCATCTTACCCAGGTGTTTAGAAAGTGTAGCCAGGGGTACCCTGTTATTAGATTTTACTTGCTCAGTCAACTCCCTGATACTCTCCTGACTCTCCTGGGACAAGGACACCCTGCAGGAAATGGTATCTATTACGGCTCCCTGTTTTTTGAGTAATTTAGGCCTAATTTTCTGTAGATTTGAGATTTTGTAGGAGCAAAAAAATACAAGTCGTCCAACTAGCTGACTGAGACACCCTTAGCAACAGAGGAATGTCCTCAAAGATCTGACAGACTCAGTCCAATCAGCAAGCAGTGACTGATAATCCAATCCTGGATGCTATCTACACCACAATGGAGAAAAGCCAATGCAATCCTTGGTTGTATAAACAAAAGCATAGAATCAAAATCATGTAATGCTTCATTATTAGTGCTTCATAAAACCTTAGTGAGGCTAAACCTGGAATACACTGCATCCAGTTTTGGTCACACTACAAAAAAGATGTTGAGACTTTGGAAAAAGTACAGAGAACAACAACGATTAAGGGCCTGGAGACTAAAACATATATAGAACAGTTTCAGGAATTGGGTATGGCCAGTCTAGAGAAAAGGACTAGGGGTGATATGATGGCAGTATTCCAGTATTTGAGGGGCTGCCACAAAGAAGGGGTTAACTATTCTCCAAAACACCAGAAGGCAGGGCAAGGAACAATGGATGGAAACTAATCAAAAGAGAAGCAATCTGAAATTAAGGAGAAAGGGCGTTGGTACTTACCTGATACGTCCGTTCTCTTTGAGCTGTGAAGAGCATCCAGTAGTGGGAGGTGCTTAATCTCCGCATTCACAGGGTTGTGGAATGGCTCCTCCTCCACACGTGACTCCTCATGTTCCCCAGTTTGGTGAAGACGAGAGAAAAAAACGCTCCAGCCTCACATCCCAAAAAAGTTCATTGGCCAAAACAGGACCCCACCAGATGGGAAAAAAAGGGTGGGCTGGATGCTCTTCACAGCTCAAAGAGGAACGGGCGTATCAGAAACACCCTTTTTCCTATGAGCTGTCAGAGCATCCAGTAGTGGACATACCAAAGCTGGGCCTGTCTTATGGGAGGGACTCCGTCTTTGGTCTGATCCTCCTCCTGGTCTCTGTGGACCCTTTGCATACTCGTTCTGCCGAAGGAAGCCTCAGCAGAAGCAAACACATAATTTTGTATATGTCTAATTACAATTACAAGGGTGGATGGGGGAAAGCCCAAGCCGTGGCCCGACAGATTCAGTTATTTGATGCTACCGAAGTTGCTGGCACCCCTTGTTGAATGAGCTGTTATGCCTTTAAACACCTGCAGAGATTGGGTTCTGATATGTTTTTTGTGTTGCAGCCATATCCAACGGCCTATCGTAGATAGTAGACCTACTGCAACCTTGAGTATTTGAAGCTGAAAGAACAACAAATAAAGCCTCCAATTCCTAAAAACCCGCTGTTACGCCTTGATATAGATTCGCAGCTGCACGCCTCACATCAAACTTATTGCCATTGTCTTTCCATCCCCTGTGATGAGGCTGGGGCAAAAATTTGGAAGAATAAGCTCTTGTGCTCTATTGAAGGCCGATTGACCTTGGGCATAAATGTGAGGATTGGGGCAAAGGACCACTCGATCAGCATGGAAAATTGCAGAGATCTTGTTTGATGGACAAGGCTGCAATTTCCGAAACACGACGAGCAAAAGTGATCGCTACAAGAAACTACTTTGTATGTCAGAAGTGGAGCTTGATGTTTTTTCAAAAGGTTCAAAAGCGCCCCTTAGTCAGAGCCACAGGACCTTGATAATGTCCAGATGGGATAACGGTGCACTGCTAGAGGGGCGCTATAATTGGAAGCTCCTTGAGGAAAACCTTTATGTATGGATGCATATGAAAGAGAACTGAGGGCCTCGCAAGTGAGAACTGATTGCCAAGGCCGCCACCTGCTTGAGTGACAACCCTTATCAAGTCCCTCCTGTAATAAACTCTAGAGTCTGAGCGACAGGGGGAGAGGCAGGATCAATTTTGAAAACTTACTACACCTCTTTGCAGGAGGTGGACCAATGTGGTGTTGAATGCGAATTGTTAGAGGGGCGTCTGGCAGCTAGGATGTGTCGATAAACCTATTTGGAGAGCTTTCTGCCCTTCAAACCACTCCGCTCAACCTCCGGACAGTCAATATAAACCAGGAGAGTCCGAATGTTGAAGGGCCCCTAGTTAATTTGAGATTCTGACTTGAATTCTCCAGGGGGAGCTACCAGAGATTGCGGAGTCTGCGAACCATGGCCCATCTGGCCAGTAGTTGCTACTAAAAGTAATTCCACTCTCTTGCTAGTAACTTTTCTGGATGACCTTGGAACCAGCCAGAAGTGGAGGGAATAATACAGGAGACCTGGGGCCAACTACAGTGGAGCGAGTTGAAATTCTCCACCCTTCGGATGGGTACTGGAAAAATCTCGGGGAGCTGAGAAGTTGAGAGGGGAAGCAAATAGGTCCACCACCAGCTGACCCAAATGGTCCGTGCCGCCTCTGAAACAGTTAGATGGGTGGAAGTGCCACTCCTATTGATCTATGGTGGTGCCCTGCTTAGCCAACTGGCCTGTGCATTTGACAGACCCTAAATGTGTCTGCCTTGATGCGAAAGTATGGTTGTTCTCTGCCCAGCGGACACAGGCGCTCCGCTTCCCGTATTAGCTGCCTTTGATTTGTGCTCCCTCTTGCTTGTTTATGTGAGCTTGACTAGTACATTGTCTTGTAATATCAGTATTGTGCTGACCTGTACCTGGGGAAGAAGTTGTGAAGGGCCAGGTGTATTATGCGAAATTCCAGCCAGTTATGCTGCCACGGACTTACTGTGTCAGACATCTGCCTTGGGTTGAGAGCGACTGAACGTGAGCTTCCCCATCCAACAAATGACATCTGTGATGATGGTGAGCCTTTGTGGCACTTGAAAGACAGCCTCTGTGATAATCGGTGTCAGCCTTCAAGATCTGTCTACTATCGCTTCTTGCATTCTTTCGGCTGCCATAAGTAACGGGGGAAGGGAGGTTAGAGATAAGTCTGGGGAGTGAGTGGAGGTGTTACATTTTCTTCTGTGTGCAAATGGGGGGGAGGAGCATACAATAGAGTTAGGTTCTATTTTTTCGCTTTTAGTTTTCTTTTCTCTGCGGCAACTGCAACCCGTTATCAAGCTATGCCCTAAGGTCAACGGACAGAGGCCTCATCATCACCTGAAGTGCCCACCATTGATCATATTCACAACTTCTAATTTGGAAGTTTCATCTGAACTATTGGGGAACACTTTCATCACTTGTATATGTGATTGCGCACCTAATTTCTCAGATTCAGAATGTCTTTGGTTACTACCACTTCACTTTCAGTAAAAGAATATATCTTTTCTCTAAACTAAAGAGTCTAAGCAATTTTCTTCCTGGATTTTGAATGTGAAGCTCTGGCCTGACAATCGGTTGTGGACCACCA